>BMAC01001354.1:171892-182863 GCA_014905375.1 Phtheirospermum japonicum
AATATTAATATTAAGGTATATGATTAATTAGTAAAATGTGAGTACTTGAAGGCTTTTGGATAGTGGATTGTCCAAGTGGCATGCATTGTATCACCTTTTACCACTTCTAATAAGTTATGAATTGACAACAATTCTGGATTTTATGTGTTTAATGTGCTACGTGGACTTTATAATGATGATGATGAATAAAGTTTTGTTGAGTTAATTGAGTGGAAAACCATGATTGCCAAAATTTATGGTGAGATCATGGTAGCTCTACGTTTTACCCATATACCATTTAAGCACAAAATTAAGAAGACCACTCATATGATTCCCATGAAAAGTAAAGTGGTAATAATTCTTTTCGAGCATCCACTTTCAAGCGCTTAATCCTCATTTGTATTTGTGGTGTATATATATATATATAATATAATATATATATATATATATAACGTGAATGTGTGTATCCATTCACAATTATACAATAAAACATTGAATAGTTCTTTGTGTATAAATTAGATAATTCTCATAATATCACACTTAAATCAGCATTAATTACCAAATGAAAAATTCTATTTTTTTTATTATCCTATTTAGTCAAATTCATCTAGTTTAAATCAAAAATAACTTTAAAAATATCAAAAATACCCCTACACTTGTAAAGTTATATAAACACAAACACACACACACACACACATTTGGATTAAACAATTTGAAACCTATTCTCCTTTACATTCCCAATGCTTGCGCTTTGGTAAGACCTCATTTGACCTCGTGAAAACACACCAAGAGTTGCTCATTCTTCCAAAATTTCCGTATGAAACCACTACACGGACACACTTCAGTCAAATAGTCCATAACTCACTCTTGGATATTAATTTTTGAGATTCGTTTTTTTTATTAGAAAACTAGACTCGTCCGCTCTTTTCTAATGGTATATTAGCGTGTTCTTTAATTATTTACCATTTGAAACAGTTAATCCTTAAAGTTGGTATATTATGCTGAAAAATTCTTTGTGTCATCACCCATGCACTTAATCCCAACTATATAAAGGGAAAAGAAAAAATATCGTCTTAACACAATATTTTTTATTATTATATTCTTCTGAGTAAAAATATTAAGAACTAAGATTCTCCCAGTTGGAAATAATATGTTTATGAACATTTTCCCCCTTTCCATATACAAATATAATCTAAAAATTTGTATAGATTTTATTCCCAAATTCCATCAATAATGTTGGATTCAAAACACAAGATATTTGATAATCGTCCACGATTTTTTTTCATATATTTGATTGTAGAGATATAAATTTGACAAGAATTATTCTACTACTCATACAACATATCCATATGGATTTCAAATAGTATATACACAAACCAAATCTATCATCCAACTACTTTAGATCGTGCAAACCCTCACATCTCTAAAATTGCAAGTTCAAGTTGGTTATAGAAAATGTGAGGATTTATTCTTGCAATAATTCCTATTACGGAATGGCAAGATCTATTCGGTTGGTCACGCAACTTCCAAGATCTTGTTACTCACGAACGTTGGCTCCAAGTAGTTTTCTTCACCGTGTTCTTCTTCCTTTCTTGGCTTCCGTTGATAATCGCCAGAACGCACAAGAAAGGAAGAAGAACACGGTGAAGAAAACTACTTGGAGCCAACGTTCGTGAGTAACAAGATCTTGGAAGTTGCGTGACCAACCGAAGAGATCTTGCCATTCCGGCAACAAGTATTTAGTATCAAGTTTCTTGATATTTAGTTTTCATATATTACTTTATATTTTGTATTAAACGTGAATTGAAAGTAATATAGTTTACGGGTTTGTACACCCAAGTTCACAAGTATTTACTTGTGAACTGAATTTGTTTAATCGTGTTCTCTTTTTAATTTCCGCTGCATAACTTTGTGTTATTTTAGTCGATGTTGTTAACCAGTGTTGTTAACATTGATTAACAACATCGTAGGGAATTTGTTATGGGTTCACCCAAATCTTTGCACTCCTCTGTTATTTCAGCCAATCTCACTGAGTAATCCATGATAGATTCTTTCTCAGTCATTCTCATAGCCTCGAATGTGGACAAGAGCATTCTTAGTCTGGACTTCTTCACGCTTGTTGTTCCTTCGCACACCCTTTGAAGTGCGTCCCATGCATCCTTTGCCGACTCGCAGTTCTTGATAATACGATAGTAACTTGCATCTACATAGCCACACAAGGCATTGATGCATTTAGAGTTCCAATTTGCCGCAGCTGCTTCGTCAGCAGTCCAATCTTCTTCTTTCTTGGGAATGGCATCGCCCTCGCCATCCGTGACACGTGGCTTTTCCCATCCAATAAGGACGGTCTTCCAAACACGTTCGTCCATGCTCTTCAAGTGCCACCTCATCCTCTGTTTCCAGAGAGAGTAATTCTCACCATTAAGGATTAAAGGCCTCGGGTTGCCTTGAGCATCCATAGCACCTATAAAAGTAAGGATCAATACTTAAAAGGTTAAGTAACCCGCTCTAGATGCCAATTCTTATATTAGAAGGTATATGGATTTAAAAATAAGGATCAGATTTACGATGTTGTTAATCAATGTTAACAACACTGGTTAACAACATCGACTAAAATAACACAAAGTTATGCAGCGGAAATTAAAAAGAGAACACGATTAAACAAATTCAGTTTACAAGTAAATACTTGTGAACTTGGGTGTACAAACTCGTAAACTATATTACTTTCAATTCACGTTTAATACAAAATATAAAGTAATATATGAAAACTAAATATCAAGAAACTTGATACTAAATACTTGTTGCCGGAATGATAAGATCTCTTCGGTTGGTCACGCAACTTCCAAGATCTTGTTACTCACGAACGTTGGCTCCAAGTAGTTTTCTTCACCGTGTTCTTCTTCCTTTCTTGTGCGTCTTCTTGCGTCGATTAACCTCCAAGAATTCCGTGCGTTCAACTCTTAAAAAACTACTCTACAAGTGTAGGAATACTTGTGTCTTAAATAGACAACTAAGAATCCTAAACTTGGTAAAATCCTAAAACAAATCTTAAACACAATCTAGGAATAATTAAAGTCTTGTGAATAAACTAGGAAACATAAAATAGTCCTAAATCTAGTTCCCTAATTTATTTTGTGCCCAAGAAAGGCAAATAACAAAATAGGAATTATTGCCAAGAATAAATTCCTCAACATTTTTCTTAACCACTTGAACTTGCAATTTAGAGATGTGAGGTTTGCACGATTAAAGTAGTTGGATGATAGATTTGGTTTGTGTATATTACTATTTGAAATCCATTGAGATATGTTGGTATGAGTAGTAGAATAATTCTTGTCAAATTTATATCTCTACAATCAAATATATGAAAAAAAATCGTGGACGATTTCAAATATCTTGTGTTTGAATCCAACATTATTGATGGAATTTGGGAATAAAATCTATACAAATTTTAGATTATATTTGTATATGGAAAGGGGGAAAATGTTCATAACCATATTATTTCCAACTGGGAGAATCTTAGTCTTAATATTTTACTCAGAAGAATATAATAATAAAAATATTGTGTTAAGACGATTTTTTTTCTTTTTCCTTTATTAGTTGGGATTAGTGCATGGTTGATGACACAAGAATTTTCAGCATATATACCAACTTTAAGGATTTAACTGTTTCAATTGGTAAATAATTAAAGAACACGCTATATACCATTAGAAAGAGCGACGAGTCTAGTTTCTAATAAAAAAAACGAATCTCAAAAATAATAATCCAAGAGTGAGTTATGACTATTTGACTGAAGTGTGTCCGTGTAGTGGTTTCATACGGAAATTTGGAAGAATGAGCAACTCTTGGTGTGTTTTCACGAGGTCAATGAGGTCTTACCAAGCGCGGCATTGGGAATGTAAAGGAGAATGGTTTCAAATTGTTTATTCCAATGTGTGTGTGTGTGTGTGTTTGTGTTTATATAACTTTACAAGTGTAGGGGTATTTTTGATATTTTTAAAGTATTTTTTGATTTAACTAGATGAATTTGACTAAATAGGATAATAAAAAAATAGAATTTTCATTTGGTAATTAATGCTGATTTAAGTGTGATATATGAGAATTATCTAATTTTACACAAAGAACTATTCAATGTTTTATTGTATAATTGTGAATGATACACACATTCACGTTATATATATATATATATATATATATATATATATATATACACACACAAATACAAATGAGGATTAAGCGCTTGAAAGTGGATGCTCGAAAAGAATTATTACCACTTACTTTTCATGGAATCATATGAGTGTCTTCTTAATTTTGTGCTTAAATGTATATGGGTAAAACGTAGAGCTACCATGATCTCACATAAATTTTGCAATCATGTTTTCCACTCAATTAACTCAACAAACTTTATCATCATCATCATTAATAAAGTCCACGTAGCACATTAAACACATAAAATCCAGAATTAGTTGTCAATTTCATAACTTCATTAGAAGTTGGTAAAAGGTGATACAATGCATGCCACTGGACAATCACTATCCAAAAGCCTTCAAGTACTCACATTTACTAATTAACTCATATACTTAATAATTAAATTATTAGATTTTATATTGTGCTGACTTTATAAAAATAATATTTTTAAGTGAGATTTAAGCTAATTAGATTTGGTAATGTGTTGAGCTTATACAAAAAAAATATATTTTTCATACAAGAATTTCATAAATTACGAATTTCCATTTTGAATAAACTTAAAAAAGGGCGAGAAATATAGATTCATAACACAAAATTAAAGCATAATCTTATACATAAAATGCTATCCTCTACAAATATTTGGCTTTTTAAGTATACATTATAGCCAAAAAAATTTAACAAATAAGTTTATATTTGAAACAATGAACACCATTTAAATATGCTTTACTTGATTAGAGCCCCCTTATTACAACACACTTCCATTTAGATATCTCAACTTCTACTCCACTAATGTATTTAGTTAGAAGACAGTCACCAAACAGGTTTCCAGTATAATAAATATGTAAGAAAAAATAAGAGTCATATCAGTTTACCAATTTTAGGTTAGAGTTTCATTGTATTTTCCTTTGAAAATAATGTCACTAAAAACAAGTCTCGTAATAATTGAGTTCTTGAAAACATCTCAACATATTTAACTTTAGGGATAATAACATAATCTAACTTGGAGGAACCTTGAAATTTAAGTGGTATTAGTTCACCCTTTTTGTTAAGGTGTTGTTTGTTCCCTTCCTTCAAAAAAAAAAAAAAATACAAAAAGACTCATCACATCCATGGAAAATCTTTGATCCAATTAACCCCGTCATTACTAAAATAGAAGCCATCCTCTTTGACCAGCCAAAGACATTGTCTACGAGCACCACACCTATACCTGTCGCGGCTCGCACGAAATGCTTCAAATCTCTTCCTCTTCGCATCCCACTTCATGGTGCAATCGAATCGAGGCGAACTCGAGAATATGCTATTGTTTTCGACAGTCCAGCTATAGTCGTCTCTCTCCTGGAGCGCCCTTCCGCCAATGTCGCCCGCATTATAGGACACGCACCACACGACCAAAGGCATGGACGAGTTGTTGGAGAAGCCATTGATTATACGAACATCGTAGTTTGTAGGGTTGCCAAAGTGATCTGAAGGCTTTGTGAATAGGAAGAATGTTGTAGAGCCTAAAATGACTAGTAGTAAAGTTTTCATGGCTGATAGTTATATTTGAACCTTGATATGTTCTAGGAGCTTGCCATATACTTATATATAATGCGGCTAAATTGTAATTTTTGTCACATAATTGTGGGAGTTGGTGGTTGTAGTCTTTTAATTGATGTAATAATTGAGTTAAAAAGTTGTATTGGTTTAACACTCAAGTAGTTGGGATCAGAGTCATTAGACTAAATCTTCCTAGATATATTGTGTAATATAATGGAGAATGAATGGGCTTGCAATGTTAATTATATGTTGTCTTGCTTTTGCACATTTTACGTTGGTACTTTAATTTTCTTTAGTTTTAATTTTAAACGACTGCTAATTTGAAAAGATCACAGAATAGCAGACTTTATCAAGTATATGAACTACGGGATGTATGTTCATAGACTTGTTTTTTTTCTTTGTTGTTTTTGTTAACCACTTGACCTTGCAATTTAGAGATGTAAGGTTAGTTTTGGTTTGTGTATATTACTATTTGAAATCCACTTAGATATGTTGGTATGCGTAGTAGAACAATTCTTGTCAACATTATATCACTACAATCAAATAGATGAAAAATGATTCGTAGATGATTTCAAATATCTTGTGCTTGAATCCAACATTATTGATGGAAATTGGAAGTAAAATCTATACAAATTTTAGATTGTATTTGTAAATAGAAAGGAAAAAAATATTCATAACCGTGTCATCTCTAATGGGGAGAATCTTAGTCTTAATATTTTACTCAATAGAATACAATAATCAAAATCTTGCGTTAAGACAATTTTTTTTTTCTTTTTCATTATTAGTGTGGATTAGTGCATTGTTGATGACACAAAAATCTTCAGCACATATACCAAATTCCATGATTTAACTGTTTTAATTGGTAATGAGTTAAAGAACATGCTATATACCATTAGAAAGACCAACAAGTCTAGTTTCTAATAAAAAAACGGATCTCAAAAATAATAATCCAAGAGTGAATTATAACCATTTGACTGAAGTGTGGCCGTGCAGTGGTGTCATACGGAAATTTAGAAGAATGAGCAACTCTTGGTTTGTTTTCATGAGGTCAATGAGGTACCAAGGGCGGCATTGGGAAAGTAAAGGAGAAGGGTTTCGAATTATTTTCATCCAATTTGTGTGTGTGTGCGTGCATGCGTGTGTGTGTTTGTGTGTGACTTTTTAATTGTAGGGGTATTTTCGATATTTAAAGTATTTTCTGATTTAACAAGATGAATTTGACTAAATAGGATAAATAAGAAATTGAATTTTAATTTGGTAATTAATGTCGATTTATGTGTAATATATGAGAATTATCCCATTTTTCACAACATATTATTCAATGTTTTATTGTATAATTGTGAATGATACACACATTCACACTATATATATATATATATATATATAAATGAAGATTAAATGCTTGAAAGTGGATGCTCAAAAATAATTATTACCACTTACTTTTCATGGAATCATATGAGTGTCTTCTTAATTATGTGCTTAAATGTATATGGGTAAAAAGTAGAGTTATTATGATCTCACATAGATTTTGCAATCTTGTTTTCTACTCAATTAACTCAATAAACTTTATCATCATCATCATTAATAAAGTCCACTTAGCACATTAAACACATAAAAATCCAAGATTAGTTGTCACATTCATAACTTCATTAGAAGTTGGTAAAAGGTGATACAATGCATGCCACTAGACAATCACTATACAAAAGCCTTCAAGTACTCACATTTACTAATTAACTCATATACTTAATAATTAAATTATTAGATTTTATATTGTGCTGACTTTATAACAATAATGTTTTTAAGTGAGATTTAAGCTAGTTAGATTTGGTAATGTGTTGAGCTTATACAAAAAATATATATATATATATATATAGGATTGGGTTCAAATGAGAACCCCGTCATTATATGTGAACCTAGGGACTAATCCTGGCCTTAAATTTAATATTGCACAGTGCAATTATATGTCCAGGTTCATTGTGCTTTTTACACAGTACTGTAGTGCTAAAATCAATCCATTTTTTTAAATTTAATTATATATATATATATATATATATATATTACGTTTTAAAACATGCAATATGTATCTTAAATTGTAGATCTTGAGAATGTGATTAATTTGATATATATTTCATTCAAAACGAATAAAATTTGAAAAAGTTATGGTTTGTTGAAAATTTGAGTTTCATTTCAAATTTTTGAATTTGCAGTTTATAGACGAAATTTGTGATGCTTTTTATATACAATCGTAGTGTTTTTTTTTCTTAATCTATTGTGCTTTGTAAATAACAATGTAGTGCTCTTTGTAAACGTTGATATATGTCCAAAATACCATTTTTAATTAATTAATATATTTTTTTACATTATTACCATGCTGACATGTCATGATCTCAACCATCAAGATTATTCAATCTAATGATCAATATGAGTCCTTAGGTTCATATATAATGACGGGTTTTCATTTGAACCCAACCCTATATATATATATATATTTATATATTTATATATATATATCGAATTTCCATTTTGAATAAACTTAAAAAATGGCGAGAAAGATAGATTCATAACACAAAACTAAAGCATAATCTTATACATAAAACGCTTGATCCTCTACAAATATTTGGTGTTTTAAGCATACATTATAGCCACAAAAATTTAACAAATAAGTTTATATTTGAAACAATGAACACCATTTAAATATGCTTTACTTGATTAGAGCCCCCTTATTACAACAATTCCATTTAGATATCTCAATTTCTGCTCCACTGATGTATTTAGTTAGAAGACAGTCACCAAACAGGTTTCCAGTATAATAAATATGTAAGAAAAAATAGGAGTCATACAGTTTACCAATTTTAAGGTTTCCTTTCGCGTTAGAGTTTCATTGTATTTTCCTTTGAAAATAATGTCACTAAAAACAAGTCTCATAACAATTGAGTTCTTGAAAACATCTCAACATATTTAATTTTTGGGATAATAACATAATCTACCCTCCACGAACCTTGTAGTTCTTAGTTCACCCTTTTTGTTAAGGTGTTGATCGTCATTTATTTAAATTTTGTTTCCTTCCTTCAAAAAAAATAAATCACATCCATGGAAAATCTTTGATTCAATTAACCCCATCATTACTAAAAAAATAAGCCATCCTCTTTGACCAGCCAAAGATATTGTCTACGAGCACAACACCTATACCTATCGCGGCTCGCCCAAAATGCTTTAAATATCTTCCTCTTCGCACCCCACTTCATGGTGCAATCGAATCGAGATGAACTCCAAAATATGCTGGTGTTTTCGATATTGTCTTCGGTGCATGATGAATCTTTAAATTAATGATGTTGATGTGGCGCTGGTTCAAGATTATTGTTGCCTGGATGGCGTGTGGCCGAGTACCTGTAAATTCTTGAACTGCAGGGAAAGCTTGACTCACTTGCCTAGAATTGTAAGTGCCTTAATATGATCTAGATATTGATGACAAGGTACGTACTGTTGAATATGTTGAATATACTGGGAACGAGAATTGAAAGGGAAAAATATGAACTTAATCTCATTGAACACAAGTGCAGTTTTGGGCTTTTATACAAAACGTATTCAGCTTGGGGTTTCAGCTCACTAACAATCCTGCTAACAACTTTCAGCTCACTAACAACCCTAACTAATCATCTTAACAACTTTGACTTTTGACAACACATAACGTATTTACATTTTGACCCCTAAACTATTTAACACTTCAATATTCCCCCCTCAAGATGGAGCTGCTTTGAATAGCCTGTTTCTGAGATATAGCTTGTTGCACAGGGTATGAAATCTTGGTGCTGAGAGAGCATTTGTGAATAAATCAGCTGGCTGTTTTTCAGAAGGAATGTGTCTGATTTCAAGTTGTTTTGCAAGTACTTTTTCCCTTACAAAATGTACATCCACCTCTATATGCTTGGTCCTAGCATGAAACACAGGATTTGAGGCCAATGCAGCTGCACTTTCATTGTCACACCAAATCAGGGCTATTAGGGACTGATATTCCCAATTCTTGAAGAAGAGACCTTAGCCACAAAACATCTGAAGCTGTATTTGCAAGGGACCTATATTCAGATTCTGCACTACTTCTAGAAACTACACACTGTTTCTTAGAACTCCATGTTATCAGATTTTGTCCTAGAAAAATGCAGTGACCACCTGTAGACCTTCTATCATCAGGGCAGCTTGCCCAGTCAGCATCTGAGTATGCATCTATGCACAGCCTGGAAGCAGGTTTAAAAAAGATGCCAAGAGAAAGACTTCCTTTTATATACCTGAGCAGATGTTTGCAGGCTGTCCAATGTTTTTCAGTTGGTGCTTGCATAAACTGAGATAATTTGTTAACAGCAAATGAAATATCTGGTCTTGTCATGGTTAGGTATTGAAGTGCTCCAATTGTGCTCCTATAGAGAGTGGGTTGATTAAACAAAGGGCTATCCTTGAGATGTAGTTTTTGGGCAGGGACCAAAGGGGTAAGTTTAGATTTGCTGTTTTCAAGGCCAACTTTACACAATAGTTCATAAGCATATTTGGTTTGATGCAACAATAAACCAGCACCTGTTCTGACAACCTCTAGCCCTAGAAAATAATTGACCTCTCCTAAGGTTTTTAATGCAAATTTCTGACCCAAGAGATGAATGGTGTGAGTTACATCACCTGAGTCTGTTCCTGTAATTAGAATATCATCAACATACACTAACACCACCAGCAGTTTGTTATTTGTTTTCTTATAGAACAAAGATGTGTCAGATACAGAAACAGACATTCCTATAGAAAGTAGGAAATCTTTGAGTTTAGTAAACCAGGCCCTGGGAGCTTGTCTGAGCCCATATAGTGCTTTTGTCAGTTTACACACAGCAGTGGGATTCTTAGGATTTCAGATTGAGTTGATTCAAGTCAGCAGTGACATGATTTGTAGGCTCCACTGTCAAAGTACCAGTTGTCATCTGAGGTAGGTGCACCAGAGTGAATGTTTGTGCTGATATGGGCTTGTGGATTTGACATGAAGTTGTGAGAGGTCCAGTATCTGAGGAAGGTCCTAGGAAATTGACATCAAATCTCTTGAAGCATTTCAAGGCCACATGTCCAGTTTTGCCACATAGCTGACATGTTGGTTTGTTGGTACTGGTTTTGTAGAATCTGCCACCCCTTCCTCGTCCACGAAAGTTTCTACCACCTCCTCTAGCATTATACTGCTGATAACCACGGTTATTTCCATTTCCACCATAAGCCACATTAGCAGAAGGATTGTAAGTAGAGTTT
>BMAC01001354.1:195038-230100 GCA_014905375.1 Phtheirospermum japonicum
TTATGGAATCGATTTGAATTTTCGAAGGGGGTATCGGGATTAAGAGGAAGCATGTGAGACGCACCGCGTGTGTAATCTGATAAGTTAAAGAGCCGTGTGAACTGAAAGGACGACTTTACCCTCATTCACCTCGCGTGTATGTAACGTGACTCTCGGCCGGCATGTTTTTCGCCTGAAATTTTCTTTAGGAGGTAATTTAGAAAATACGCAAACATTAGGAGGTAATTTGAAAGAAAAAATAGATCAGGAGGTAAAGTCCAAAAATTGAGATACTTCAGGAGGCAAAAAAGATTTATCCCTATCAGTATTTAACTCGAGGTAATTAAGTATCACAAAATGTTGTTAAATATTAGAAAACATAGTTAAATCATCACTTTTTTTTTAATTTCTTTTCTATTCTTTTATCTTTTTTTTACAATAGATTTTTAGAGTGTCACAAAATATTGTAAAAGTCTCACAAAACACAGTTAAAGTATTACAAATATATTTAGAGATAATGTACATATATCATTTAACATAACAAATCAAAATTAATCCTTCAATCCCACATTGAAAGCCTCACCCACGTGCCCCTCATATTTCTCTCTTTTCCTTTTCCCATTTTTTTTTCAATTTTCCGTACCCATCTCTCTCCCTCACGCACACACTTTTTCGCAAAGCTTATTACAATCTCTGCAAATTCTATCACACCACAAATCCCCAAAAATTTGATAATTATGCATTTCAGAGATGAGATCTATTTCTAAGAAATATTCAAAAAAATTAACTTTCACAAAATTCATATAAATCACAAAAAAAAACAATAATTTACATACACAAATCATGGAAAAACTTCTACCATAACTTCAAGAAAACAAATCCGATCAAAAGTCCCGCACCTGTGATGAATAGTGGTCGTCGATTGGAATCCGATGCACCGAACACTCGTAGATATAAGGTCAAAGTTGGAAGATTAGTAGGTTTACCCTTTATTTGAGGTCGATAGAGATTATATATCCAAAATCTGACTTTAGATCTAGAAAGAGTGTGACGAGAAAATTGTGAGATGACATGAAATTATTAAGTTTAAATTTGGCCGCCAGTGAACAGCGGCTGACGACAGCGCTGTGTTTAAGAAAGGGAGAGAGCAAGAGAGATGGAGGAGGAGATGTGATTTGTATTTTGTTCTTTTCTAATTTTATTTCTTATTAATAATGGGGTAGGGCAGGCGGGGCGAGGCGAGGCAGGCTGATTCGGGTGGGTAATAAGTGACTGGATTGAGTTAAATGTGGTCTCATACTATGACATCGGTGTCACAAGAGACCTACTATATACCTTTATATAGGTAAAGTTTATATCTTAATAACTCATATGAATTCTCAACTCTCACTTACTTCATTTTTCTCTACAATCAGACATGATTACCCTCACTAACCAATTTCCCCATATTACACTACACACGACACTCTCCCACCTAATTAATAAGTTTAAAATATTCTTCCAATAATAAAAATGACACAATTATCAAGGCTTCGTATGGAGTCTGGAAGGGATTTTTCAAATAAGAAACAAAATTCTCAACGATCTTCAATTCATATCAACATTGCAAATAGTAGGTTTTTTGCTAATCTCAAGGATTTACCAAATAAGAAACAAAATCTCTCACTGCATAGGTCTGTGTGCGATTTCAGACGACATAAATAAGATATATAAAATCTTATTAGAAGAAGATAAGAATCAAGTAAGAACCATATTTCACTACAAGAAAATGGGGAAATACCAGCATAATTTTACCAACAAAGGACATCAGTTGGTAATTTGACAAAATACCAATTGAATGCCAACGAAATAATATTTTTTTTATTTTATTTAATTATTACTTTAAATACTTTTGAGACAGATTACTAATATGTTAGTATAGCAAAGGAGCGAGCTTCTGTTGCTAATTAGCAACAGATATATTCGTTGGGAAATAATTATTCCATTTGCTTTGTAAATATACCAACGAATACTAATTTGTTGGTACTTAAGCAATTTTTTTTGTTTATTTTTATTAAAATTACCAATGGGGTGAAGTACTATTTTGGCAATAGGGCCATTTTTACCAACAATTTAATGTAAATAAAATTAATATCACCTCATCTCCCCTCTCATTTTTTTTCATTCTCACCTGGTTTCCAATCAGACAAGAACAAACCTAATCGAGAAACCTACATTCATTTATCGATTCCTTCTTCCCCAAATCTCAAAATTATTTTGTCGCAGATTTGTGTGCAAATCGACCTCTTCTCTCTAATTTTACTATACAACAAAACAAATAACTCTTGGATACCCTATCTTGTAGTTCGCTGGATTGCATGATGACAGTTGAAGTCACATCTTCATCGACGCATCAGCTTTCTACTCTCCGTCTCCTCCGGCGACAGAGGAGGCCTCCTGCTCAACGCCTGCTTCGGAGAGAGAGGACACTGCCTGCTCTCCGTCTACCCTCTGGCATGAGAGCCGACCTGCTCTCTTTCGATAAAGATGAGCAGATCCGCGTCCCCTCCGTCGAGAGAGTCGGCGTCCCTATCTTCATATCCTTCATCGAGAGAGACGGCGTCCACCTCGGCGTCCTGATCTTCATATCCTCCAGCGAGAGAGGCAGCGTCCAGCTCTGGTGAGGCGGCGGCATCTTCAAGCGGTTCTGTGGTGAGTCTTCTGATTTTAGGTTTAGCTTAATTCCTGCAGTGCATAAAAATATAAGAGAAGACCGATATGTGTATTTACTGTAGTTATATGAGATGCCGGTAATTTTAGGTCGGGGTTGAATTTACGTGCTCGAGAAAGATGTTGGTGTTCGTTTTGTCGTTGATTATGATCGTGTTGCAGGAGGAGGTGATGATGCCAATCTCGCCCGGGGAGGGATCATTTGAGTTGATTGTTTGTCCTTCTAGGGAGCTGGCTAGACAAACGTACGAGGTTGTTGAGCAATTTTTGGAGCGGATGAAAGAGGCGGGTTATCCAAAGTTGAGGCCTTTTCTTTGTATAGGAGGGGCCGATATGAAGTCGCAGCTCGACGTTGTGAGAAGAGGAGTTCATATCGTTGTTTCTACGCCGGGGAGGCTTAAGGATACGATGGCAAAGAAGAAAATGAATCTTGATAGTTGCAGGTAATGATAACTTTAACTCATTATTGTGCCGCCTTTTATATTCATCTTTTTATGCCTTAAATACATTTGTTGTTTATGTTTGCTTGGGCTGGTTTTGCATTAGAATCGATTTTTTTTAGTATTAATTTTGTTTATAATTTCATTTGATGTTTATGTTTGCTCCTACAACCTCTTGAATGTGGTAGCTTCTGGTCTTATATGAACGAAATATGACGTCGTGAGCATAAATAACAACAACAACAACAACAACAACAACAACAACAATAACAACAATAATAATAATAATAACAATAATAATAATAATAATAACAACAACAACAACAACAACCAACAACAACAACAATAATAATAATAATTATTATTATTATAGTTATAATTAATTTCACTTATTTTATCTTCTCTGCTTGCAAACAGGGGCGGATCTATAGCTTGATGTGGGGGGGCCACGGCCTCCCCAAAATTTTTCAAAAATCATATGACCATATGTGATTATTTGATTTAGTTTGTATAATTATAAACGGTCTCCCTAAATTTACATTTGCTTAAGTTGGTGTAATGGTTATTGATTTTTTTGTATTGCCAAAATGTTTGGGTTCGAATCCCACCACCCCATAATTTATTAATCTTCCTTCTCTTTCATTTTACTTTGTTTTGCCAAAAATTGTCCCTTTTGCTTTTTTCTCTTTCCTTTCATTATTTCAAAAGCTTTGTTCTCTTTTATTTTGTTTTGCAAAGCTTTCAAATCTCATAGCTCCTTATTTCTTTTTCTATTTTATTTTGTTTTTTGAGAATAAAATTGATCCCTATAAATAGCCTCTTATTTCTTAATTCTTTTATTCATTCATTTTTTGAATAAAAATTTTCCATCCCTATAGCCCCTTATTTATTTTTTATAAAAAAAAAAAAATCAATCATTATAACCTTTTTTTTTTTTTTTTTCCTTTTATATTATTACAAAAAAAAAAAAAAAACTTTTAATGGCCTCCCAAACATAAAAATTTAGATCCGCCCTACTTCCAAAATTACCTGGTCTTCTGAGTTACACGGATATGAGATAAGATTCTTGCTTTTGTTCTTTATTACTGCTCATTCAATCTGTGTTCGGTCTGGTTTGCTTGAATTATTGTTGTCTAATTTGAATTGTTGGATATAGTTCCTTTTTATATGAACAACTTTATTATATTCATCTCAGTTGCTGCTTTTGCTGATAAGGCTTTTGCTGATAAGTTTTGATGTCCAAGACTGTGTAATTACTCATGAAAGGCTTATTATAATGTTCTTATAGATAAAGCACATTGACGGTATAAGAGTGGCACTTTCATTTTTTGATGCGAAAGTTCACAGTGAACTTGTGTGCTGACCAAGTCTTTGGGTAAGAATATGAGAATTATTTGGTTATTTACTAGTATTATCTCTAGATTTTGTTGCTAATAATATTGAAGAGATGACTAAAAATATATTATAAAATAATATTTAATTTTGTTTGATTATTTGTTCGAAATTGGAATTGTTCGTAATAATAGGAAAGTATTGTTCATGGGTAAGAAGTGTACCCGGAGTCAATATAGCTATTGAGAATCAAGACTAAAAACATAGCGGCAGACAACAAACTTAAAATCTGAACTAAATGATAGTTAAGATCTTTTTATTAATTCTCTAAATATGTTGCACGTTTCATTCCTTAAATGATAATTAGGATTTTGTAAGAATATTATAATTTTTTTGTAGTTAAGATAAAATTTATTCCAAGTTTTGTAATTTGATTATACACTTTCCTCGAGGTGGCAAAATTTCATTCTTGGTACATTATATTGGTCATTTTTCACAAAAATTACGTGATGTTGGTCAGCATCAAACCACGTCGGTTAAGTTGGCTAATTCATCAAAAAAGGTCCAAAATTATCATATTCGGGCCAAATTGATGACGTGGCAGGATAATTTATTTTCTTATCAATTTTTATTTATTTTTAAATAATAAATGCTAAATATATGCTTTAACTACCTAATTTGCCCTTCTACTTTTCAATTTTAATTTTTGCTCTCATTTCATTTTTCATTTTCCCTTCTTCTTATTTCTTATTTATTTTTTTCATTTATTCTTTCTTCCCACTGATTATCGGGAAGCAAAACTTAAAATTGAAATGAGAGCAAAAATAAATAAGAAATAAGAAGAAGGGAAAATGAAAAATGAAATGAGAGCAAAAATTAAAATTGAAAAGTAGAAGGGCAAATTAGGTAGTTAAAGCATATATTTAGCATTTATTATTTAAAAATAAATGAAGATTGATAAGAAAATAAATTATCTTGCCACGTCATCAATTTGGCCCGAATATGATAATTTTGGACCTTTTTTGATGAATTAGCCAACTTAACAGACGTGGTTTGATGCTGGCCAACATCACGTACCTTTTTGTGAAAAGTGGCCAACATAATATATCAAAAATAAAATTTTCCCTCCTCGAGCTCAATATTTCTACTTATTATTTAAGTTTATTTTAACTTGTGCAATTTTCTTGCATAAGTAGTATTTAATTATTATGAATAAATGCAGCGAGAGGAGCATGGGAAGGATCTAACTGTGGTTGGTACTTTTATTCTCACTCATATGCGAAAAGATGGGACGTATATAGACGGGAATTCTAAGAAAATAGTCGTAGGTATATTTTATACTCTCTCTCATTCGCATATAAATTATAATTATTATCATTAATTAAAAATGTTCATAAACTTATTTTTCACTTTGAAGGCAGATGTGGAGTCTCGTATATCTGCTACTAAGGAGACCGTAGAGGAGGCAGATGTGAATAAATCTTTGTGGATGTCGTGGGCGGGGTGAAGAAGCAATGTTTGTATGGAAATGATAGTTTGAAGCATAAGTAAGTCGACTTGTGTTCTACAAGTTCTTCTTTCACAACATCACATGTAGAGTCCGCAGCACTACGAACACAAGTTGAGCAGCTCACACAACAGTTAGCTTAGAGGGATGCCAAGTTGGAAGAGAAGGATGTTAATTTGCAGCAGGCCTTAGAAGCAGAGCATGCTGCTCATACAGATATGCAGGCATTGATGATGCAGATGATGAAGGATTTACATCGACAAGGTGGATTGTCACCTTCACAGCCATGAAGGTTTTCTATCTTGATTCCACATATCCCTATGATCATTTACATTTTGGATATTGTTGTTTTTATATTTTTGAGATTATTATGTGTCTGTATTTGGTAATTATTATTTGGATATTGTGGATATCATGTGTGCTTTGGATATTGTTGTTTGGTATTTCGGGTATGATGTGCTTTGGATATTGTCGTTTGATATTTTAAATATTGTCGTATAGAATTGTGGATATTTTGTTGGGTCAGATTCTTTTGATATATAGTTTGGGTTATCTTTCAATTATTGGGTTACATTGTGGATTATTTGGTGTAAATTTACATGAAGATTTAAGAATTAAAAAATAAAAAATAGATTGAAAATAAAACCAACGAATTAGTTCCGATAGTAAATAAAGAAATAAAAACATTAGCGGTTAATTACTTATGTTGGTAAATATGAGACTATAATTACCAACAGAACCTCTCCATTGTTATTTACCAAGGGATTATTTCCATGGTGAATCGGTAACTACCAACAGAGTAATTCAGTTAATATTTACCAACGGATGTATTCCATTGGTAAATAGTGAAAGATCATATGTTGCTAAATTTAGCGACATACAATCTTCGGTTGACAAAATTTACCATCAAACTATATACCAACAAATATTTTTGGTTGATAATCTGTTGGTAAACTCAATATGCGACGAAAATTATTTATTACCAATGGAATAATCTGTTGGTATTTCCGGTTTTCTTGTAGTGTTTACAATTTATTTTTTCAAATAGTTTGAGATTGTCTCTCGTGTAGACTCAATTTGTATCAAATTTTATAAGGAAAATCATGTGGGAGGGCTTGGTTTGGGTTGTTGAATCCTATTTGGGTAGTTTGCAATTCAATTCTTTTTTACACATGCTGATTTCACTCGAATGATCAAATTCTTGATGAGTGACCTTACCATCGAATGGTCTACGCAGTTCCCTTCCTCGCGAATGAGTTTGTTTTATGACTTTTTACAAAAGATGTGCGACAGGAATTGGAAGCCTACAAATATAAACTCTAGAGTCACCGAGCTTCATGTCCACATCCTCTACCGACTCAGTACACAACTGCCCTTCAATTTTGGTGCCCATGCCTTCGATGCCATCACATCCTTCACTACATCCTCCTCAAAGAAATGGGTCTTGCTATTTCCTATTCTGATTTTTAGAGTTCTCATCTCTCAAGATTTGGTTCCCCGAGTTCTACCACTCAAATATCGGAACGTGTTTTTGGTCACCCGCCGCTCCTCAATTCTAAGAACCGTTTGGCTGATATCTTGGTGGTCTACTCCGATGATGAGGATAATTCTTCTAATCATGATGCTCTAGCTACTTCTGCATCTATTGATCCTGCTTCATTTTCTGCTTCTAATCCTGATGCAGCTGCAAATGCCATCCCGGAGGCCACTCCGGATGCTATCGCAAGTGCCGACCTTGCATTCGTGCACCCACGGAGTCTGCCCAGATTTTGTTGATTCCAGAGCCTCGTTCAATTTTATTAGGTCAACTGCAGTATGCCAATTAGGATATTGCTTATTTTACTACTCTCCATTCCCAACTTCTGGCCTACTTCATGATGCTGGTCTTTAAGGGCGAGATATAGTTGATGATTCTGGATTTGATGCTGCTACTTAAGATTTTGGTTTGGATGCTCTAACTCAAGAGATTGTGCCTTATTTAGGGGGAGTTTTGAACTTAAGGGGAGTTGATCAATTTGCGGATGCTACGGCCGATGCCGTTCCAGATGCTACTACTTATCTTGTGTCGCATTCAGAGGGAGTTGGCCCGTCTTCAAGCTTTGTTATGCCTACTGGCCTTCGTGATGAAGATGATGGAATGGAGTTCGACTTCGATACTGCTGTTGTAACTAAATGAAGTGATCCTACTTCATAGTTTGATGATCTCTTTCCATAAGAGATGTTTACATTCTTTTTGATAAACTATGATTTGATGTTTCTTATTTTGATTATCGTTATCTATTTTGTTGTGCAACGACTATGACCTTTGGCCCTAATTTATTAAGAGTTGTTTTTCATTTACTTTTGCAAATATTTTTCCGGATGTCATATCATTTTTCTTAACCGTCTTATGTTTAATTGCGACAATTTAGGGAATATTTTTGGTAATTATAGAAGTATTGTACTTGATATTTTCATCGTATAAGTTTTGTCCAAGAGAGACAAAAATGGGGAGATTGTTGAGTCACGTATTTTCTTAAATACGTGATTTTAATAATTAATAGTTTATTTTATCTTATTTAGTATTTTGACTTTCTTGCAAAGATTTAATTGTTTAGGAAAGATTTGATATTTATCATGTTTGATAAATTATCATGTATAATTATTTAGTCTTAAAACTAGGTTGTAATTTTCTCTTCATATAGTATTCGTAGATTGTAGTTTATGTTATTTAGGAGTTTAAAATTTTATCTTATTTTCTTATATTAATATTTATCTAAAATATATTATATATATTTCTTTCCTTAGATTAGATTTTGAATTTTAGTTTAGTAAATACTATTAGAACTCTAGAGATTTGATCTTATTACCTTACTAATGAGATTTACTTGCTTTATTTTGTATATATCTTTTTTTTCTTATTTTGTAGTCTATTATACAAGTAAGGTGTGCATATATAAAGTTGAGAGATTAATGATTCATGCACTTAGAGAGAACTATCGAAGTTAAAATGATTGAGAGTATATTTTATTCTTACTGCAAATTATGTTTGAGAACAGATGAGACTGTGAATGCTGAATGAGAGTATATTTTATTCTTACTGCAAATTATGTTTGAGAACGGATGAGACTGTGAATGCCGTCAGCATTCGACATAACATCCTGCAACCAAAACTAGTTTCTTCTATAGTTTTTAATTTTTTCATTAAAATCCAATTTTGTGATTGTGAATCTTAGTTTATGGAAGAATTATACTGATTTAAATCATATCTACTCTTAATAAATATTTAATTTATTTTTATTTAATGGATTACGATTTTTGTAATAATTGAAACGTAAGTTATTAATATACGCGTGTTTTTTTTTAATTTTCGCTACTGTTTATTTTATACTCCATAATATACATTTTATATTGATTAAAAATTTGAATTGAGGTGTGTATATCTTTCACAATATGTTAGTCCTATTAACTTAAGCACCTTAACCGAGAAATATCAATTTTTTTGGAAACAAACAAACAAGTGTATAAAATTTCGAATATATGTTTAAAAGTTGAACTAGAAACTGTCAAAGATGTCTTTTCTTCTTTGTAATGAACTCTTTTAGAATTACAAAAGTAACTAAATTTGAAATCAAAAGGGGTTAGTCCCATAGCACTTGGAATTTCACTATGTTAGTCCTTTAGCTTTTTGATGTGATAATTTGGATCCATGAATTTTTTTTCTCTCGGTGAAAATACAATTTCGATCCTACAACCTTTTTTTTTTTTTTTGATATTATTGTATTTAAAGACATTTTGAGAATAATAAAATATTAAACAAACTGAAACTCACGTGACCAACACAAAATTTACACGGAACCAAATTGCTAAACGAATTGCAATTAAGTTACAAAAATCAAATTAATTAAAATAGTAGTAGTAATTTGTTATTCTGAGTTGACCATTGTCTCTTATCATCTTCTTAATTGCTTCACTCCTTTTGATTCAGCTAATTAACTCAGTCCTGCAACGCAGAAACGAAAAATTGCTAGTCTCGAGAGTGTTATTTAATGCCAATATTTATTTACTGTACACCCCCTTCGACTTTCTCAACTGTCCTCCACCTCCTTTGACCTCAAAAATCGCTTATTTAAAGCCCCATGGACATACATCCCTAGTAGTTTCACTGCGTGTTTTAGAGTGTGCATTATTTAGAGAGAGATGGCAAAATTGTACTTAACTCTTTTGCTTGCACTTGTAGTAGCACATGCAACAGCAAGAAACATCCCAGTAACTGAAGATGTAACAAACCCTATTCCTAATAATATTAATGCATTAGCCCCTGCCGTGGCCGAAGAAAAAAACTTCATCTCGTACGGCGGTGTGGGCGGCTGGGGCGGGGTCGGTGGCTACATGGGTGTGCTGCCGGTTATTGGTGGCATTGGAGGGCTTGGTGGGGTTGGTGGGGTTGGAGGGATAGGTGGGATTGGCGGTGCCGGACTCGGTAAAGTGGGCGGCATCGGCGTCGCTGGGGGTGTGGGCGGAGTTGGTGGGATAATACCTTAAGTTGGTCGGTGTGAATTTAGATAATTAACCAAGGGGTTAAGGATTAATTATGTTGTTATTGTGTGCTTTTGTTGTTGTTTGATTTCCTAGGTTATGCTATTGTTGATTTTCCTTTCGGATGTATTTCAGCTTAATTGGTGTGATGCATGCATGCAAGCATGCCAGCCTGTCTGCCTGCCTGCGTGTAATTCAATATATATTGCTATGGCGCTATGCCAATTAATTCTAAATTGTGTTTCCAACTATAAGTCCCTGCCATCTTATATATAATCGTGAATTTTTTATTTTTTTTAACAAAAACTGAAAGCACACTTTTCAAATTAACAAATATTCATATTTTATTGACATATTTTTTTAGAATTATGTAAATAGTCTTCAGAGAAGCATGAATGGTTAACCTTAAAAATATGAATTAATATATACGTAACGCTACAAAAAAATAAACAACAGTATTACGAGGGGAAAATCGAGGGAAATGCTTCACTCGGTATTTTCCGAGGGAAAAACCGACGGACAATAAATTCCCTCGTTATATTCCAAGGAAAATATATTCCTTCGGTTTTGTCATCGGAAATAGGGCGCCAATTTTGCCGCCAAACATACCAAAGGAAATACCGAAAGTTTTACGAGGGAATTATATCCAAGAGAACAAAACCCTCGGTTCCGAGGGTACATATGACTCCCTCGGTTTTGAATTATAATTTTAAAAAAAATTAATAAAACTGAGGGCAGACTCGGTGCCCTCGGAAAACCGAGGGTTTTTTGCGACCCTCGGTTTTGTTTTTATTTTATTTATTTATTTAAATTAAAAAACCCGAGGGAGACATAAATACCCTCGGAAAACGTAGGGTTTTAGTCGACCCTCGTTTTTTTTTTTAGTTTTTTTTTTTAAACATCCGAGGGGTGGGACTTTATATATGAGACGTATTAAAAAACGTCCAAAGTTACAAGGAAAACATATACATGGGTACTTTCTGAGGGATAAGTGCCCGAACCCCGTAGCGGATCCTAACATCTACAATTAAATATTAGTCGACCCTCGGTTTGTTTTTATTTTTATTTGTTTTTTTAAATTAGAAAAATCGAGGGTTTCATATGTACCCTCGGAAAATCGAGGGTTTTTTGCGACCCTCGATTTTGTTTTTATAATTATTTATTTTTTTAAATTAAAAAAATCGAGGGGATAAAACTTCCCTCGATTTTTATTATTATTTTTTTAAAAAAAAATTAATAAAATCGAGGGAGGGGTTCGTTTATTCTTCTAATATAAAATTTTAAATTGAGTTATAAATAATTATATTTAAGTTTTTTTAAAATAATTCATGATATTTTCATGTTTGTAATTTTTTTATATAAAGTCAATTATCATTAATTTAGTTTTTAATGAATTTTGATTTACAAAAGTTAGAATAAGAATATTTTTTTTAAAACGATTATCGATTTTTAAAAGAAAATTCGAAAAAATATAAAGAGAAATAGAAAATTAGTAAAAAAAATATAAACAAAACCCAAGAATTTACGACCGGGGCGGGGAGGGGTTCGCCTCGGCGTCCCGGAAATAAATCATATTTCTTTCTTTTTTTTTTCTATTATTTTAAATTAAAAAAACGAGGGAATACCATTTCCCTCGGAATAAAACCGAGTGAAAGGCCATTCCCTCGGTTTTTTAATTAAAAAAAAAGGAAAAGAATAGAAAAGAATAAAAAAATCGTAAAAATTAAACAGATCCTATCATCTTAGACACGTGGGATGGTTTTAACCCGATTTCGATAGAAAAATATCAACGAGCACATGTGTATCCACACGTGTCGTGGGATTCGACCAACAACAATATACGATCGATCGATCAACTCCTTTGGTCAGAAACGCGAAGCGACGAATTATCGTGATTTGGTCGGGAGGGCGATGGGTGCATCTCGGTGTCTTGGAACCCCGAGGGTCGGGCGTCGATCGTTTAGTACGCATTTTCTATTTATTTTTTTCGATTTTCAAAAGAAAAGTCGAAAAAATATCAAGAAAAATAGAAAATTAGTAAAAAATATAAACAAACCCTGAGAATTTACGAACGGAGCGGGAGGGTGCGTCTCGGCGTCGTGGAACCATGAGGGTCGGGCGTCGATCGTTTAGTACGCATTTTCTATTTCTTTACGATTTTAAATGAAAAATGGAAAAAAAACTCGAAAAAATAAAAAAAATAGTAAAAAATAGAAATAAATTCCATCATTTCACGAACGGAGCGGGGAGGGGTTCGTCTCGGCGTCCCGAAAATAAATCCTATTTTTTTCTTATTTTTTTCTATTTTTTCCCTATTTTTTTAAATTAAAAAAAACCGAGGTACCATTCCCTCGGAATAAACTCGAGGGAAAAGCCATTCCCTCTGAATTAATTCAATTTAAAAAAAATAGTAAAAAAACCGGAGGGGGATTAAATCACTCGGTCTTCCGAGGGCGTTATACCCTCGAAAATCTTGCCCTAATTAAACCAGCGGGCATGCCCGCTGTTCTCACTCTGCGCAGCCGAAGCAAAAAAAAAAAAAGACGGAAAAAAAAGGAGAAGCCATCGCTGCCGCCTGCCGTCGAGCCACCGCCTGCTCTGTCGCCTGCGGTCTCAATCGCCCTTGCCGCCGCCGCCGCTAGCTGCTTCGAAGATCCTCGCCGTCTTCTTTCACCACCGCCGCCTGCTGCTTCGATTTCAGTCGCCATACCCAAGGTTATTTTTATATCTTTTTTTTAAATATTACAAATCTCTTTTACAAATCACATTGGAAAATTACAAATCTCTTTTACAAACTACCTCTTGATATTTTGCACAATACGCGCACTTAGGAATTGAATTATTGAAAAATAACTGGAGGCCTTTTGTTATTATGCTAAACCTGAAAGGTGGTTTTTGCAGTTATCTCATTCTCTTTGTGCTGTTGTAAAATGGATGGTGCTGTTCTTGTTGGTGAGGGGTCTATGTCTGGTGCTATTGTACTTAATTTAGCTTGATTTATGTATGGAGAGATTTTATTATGGGGCAAAAATAGACTCCTGGCGTTTATTTCATATGTCATCGTAAAAATATGTCCGAGTACACCATAACAAATCAGTTTTAGATTGCTTAATTATTTCTTGGCGTTTATTTCTTATTCCCATGAACATCGTGAGACCAATAACACCATCGGAAATGGATTAATTAGGGTTCAATTTAGGAATAATTATATAATTAGGGTTCAATTTAGAAATAATTTTCTAATTAGGGTTCAACTTAGGAATAATCACGTAATTAGGGTTCAATTTATGAATAATTATATAATTAAGGTTCAATTTAGGAATAATTATATAATTAGGGTTCAATTTATAAATAATTACATAAAGTGTATTTTACGATGGTGGTGAAATACCGTGGTAATCGGTACATGCATGTTTACATAATGTTTTTATGCGTCTGTTGTTATGGTTTGAATGTGAGGGTTTGATGTTGTGATTGGTCTAGGAAGACGTCGGTGATGACGTGGTGTACGGCGCTGGCGGGAGGTTTCGTCCCTCAAATAACGGTTTTTAAAATTATTTTAAAATATGACGGTGGTTTTCAAAATGTTTTAAATTGTTTGTGATTGTGGTGGTGAAATACCGTGGTGATCGGTACATGCATGTTGTGTGTAACATATATATTTTGTAGATATTGTTGAATTGATGTGATTTATCAATTTATGTATACGTCTATTTTGACATGGTTTATGACGCCGGACGGGGAGGTTTTGTCCCTCCAATAAAGGGGTCTAAAATAGTTTCGATCCCAAATACAATCTTTCTATCTACACTCAAACAATATACCTTAGACTCGTTTGAGATTTAGTATCGAATAGAGAATTCGATACAAAATCCCGAATTGTCAACTTCTTTGGACTGTTTGAGAGCGTGATTGTAATATGGCTTATCTTATCTATATGTTTTTTTTGTTGATTACATAAATTTTGGTTCAATATCTCTCTTATGTTCTCGGGTGCAATTCAATATATGTGTACTTAGAGAACTAAAGGGAGATGCTCCCGAAATTTTTAGTCAACAAAAGTCCATATATAAGACGATGTATTACAGAAAAATCACGTTCTCGAATGGGATAGGGCCTTACCAAAAATTTCAATCATTCTCTAGCCACCCCTCATGCTGCCCAATTTTTGATAAATTAATATGACAACCGTATAATGTTAGGATGAGTTCCGATCGTAGTTGGATGTACGTGCGAATCAACAACGGCTATTTATTCTCAAAATTCATGGATGGAGTTGAGAGTTTTATTAAATTTGCGCAAGCACATTCCGCTCATAAGAATGGACAGAGACTGAAATGTCCTTGTAATCGTAGCAGATGTAGGAATATTGGTTACCTGGATGTCGATGAGATTAAGTACCACCTGGTGAAACACGGGTTCATGTCGAGTTACTATAGATGGATTTACCACGGAGAAACCCGGCTCGCCAACTCTGGACGTCATCATGATTTTCATGCTGGAGGACCCTCTTACATCCCTTCTGAAGAATCATCAAGCGCGTACATTAATATGGTTCAAGATGCAGCTGATCCCGATTTTGATGTGGTGGCCGATATGGAAGAGTCGTCGAACGCTGAGACTCAAAAACTTTACGACATGTTGAAAGCTGGAAATCAGCCATTGTATCCGGGGTGGGAGGCACATACTCAATTGTCATTAGTTTCCCGTCTAATGAATTTGAAATCAGAGAATCACATGTCTCAAAAGTGTTATGATCAATTGAGTGAATTAATCAAGGAGATTGTACCGAAAGACAATCTTGTACCCGATAACTTCTACAACAGTAAGAAGTTGTTAAGGGATATGGGATTACCGGTCGAGAAGATAGATTGCTGCAAGAATAATTGTATGATCTACTGGAGAGACGATTCTGATTTGACAAGTTGCAAATTCTACAATGAACCTCGGTTTAAATCTGTTCCTCACGGAAAAACAAAACGACGGAAGGTCAAGATAGCGTACAAGAAGATGTACTATTTTCCATTAACTCCTCGTCTGCAGAGGTTGTACGCATCTAATGCCACAGCGAAAGATATGAGATGGCATGCTGAACACGTGGTTGAAGACAATGTTATGCGCCACCCATCCGACTCAGAAGATTGGAAACATTTCAACGAGACTCGTCCAAGCTTTGCAGCTGAAAGTCGAAACGTGAGATTGGGTCTTTGTACAGATAGTTTTCAACCATTTGGAAATTTTGGAGCACAATACTCATCGTGGCCCGTCATAGTTACACCCTACAACTTGCCTCCTTGGATGTGCATAAAAGAACAGTTCATGTTCCTAAGCGTTCTTGTACCAGGGCCAAAGAATTCAAAAGACAAACTTGATGTGTTTTTGCAACCTCTAATCGCCGAATTAAATCAATTGTGGACGGTTGGGGCTCCCTTGTACGATATATTTAGGAAATAAAATTTTCAATTGCGAGCAGCCCTTATGTGGACAATCAGCGATTTCCCTGCGTATTCTATGTTATCCGGATAGAGTACGGCCGGTCAAAAAGCTTGTCCTTACTGTAAGAACGGTCAGACGCCTTCACTCTTAAATGCAGTGGGAAGCAATCATGGTTCGACAATCACCGAAAATTCCTTGAGTATGATCACCGTTTTCGAAAAGATAAACGACAATTTCGAAAAAGAAGATCTGTTGAGACTCCACTGTCGGAAGTGTGCTCAGGGATAGAAGTTTTGGCAGAAATAGAAAGATTGGGGCTTCTGAAAGTCACTGAACTGGATGCAGCACTCGTTAATGCGCAAATATCCCGAACGTCTGGTTGGAGAAAATGAAGCATTTTCTGGGATCTGCCATATTGGAGGACAAATCTAATTCGTCACAATTTAGATGTTATGCACATCGAAAAAAATGTGTTTGACAATGTTTTCAATACGGTGATGAATGTCAAAGGGAAGACCAAGGACACGCATAAATCTAGGGAAGAGTTGAATGTGTATTGTAAACGCTCAGAGTTGGCGCCAGATGGGTCAGAAAAGTGTCCTAAAGCTTGTTACACACTTGATAAGCCGTCGAAAGCTGCCGTTTGCGATTGGGTCAAATCTCTTCGATTTACAGATGGGTACGCATCAAATTTGGGGCGTTGCGTCGACAAGAAGGAATCTCGTTTGATTGGGATGAAGAGTCATGATTGTCATGCATTCATGCAGAGGTTGATACCAATAGCCTTTCGTGAACTGCTTCTTCCGAATGTGTGGAAGGCTCTAACCGAATTTAGTTTGTTTTTCAAGGATCTCACATCAACAGTCATTCGCACCGAAGATATGTGTCGACTTGAACGTGACATTCCGTTAATATGTGTCAACTGGAATTGATCTTCCCTCCAAGTTTTTTTGACTCGATGGAGCATCTGCCCGTTCATCTTGCGTATGAAGCGAGAATTGCTCACCCAGTACAGTATAGATGGATGTACCCGTTCGAGAGGTATCTTCGCAAACTAAAGAATAGAGTGAAAAATAAGGCGAGTGTTGAAGGGTCGATAGCAAATGGATATCTGGTCGATGAGGCATCAAATTTTAGTTCGTACTATTTTAAAGATCAAGTTTCAACTAAAAGAACAAATTTGCCTAGAAATGACAACGGTCAGAATTGTGTGGATGACGGTGATGGAATTTCCTTGGTGTTTAAAAAATGTGGAGAGACGTTTTGTACAAAGGGAAAAAGATTTCTAAGCAAAACAGAATACAACGTCACAAGGATATACGTGTTACTAAATTGTGAGGAGGTCGAAGAATATGTTAGGTATGAATACTCATTCCAGTTTATAATGTCAATTTATATATATATATATATATATATATATATATATATATATATAAATGGTCTAATACTTTTTTCCTCAATTGTGTAACATTATATGTAATATTTACACGAAGAGCATTCAACGTCTCCAACCAAACATTACTGATGATAGGATCAACGAAAAATTGGAAAATGAATTTGCCAATTGGTTCAAACATTACGTAAGACGTTCGATACCGAGATGCATATCATATAATTATGGTATCTATTTATATAATATATTTCCGAAATTAAGAATAATTTGCCAATGTCATAGGCTAGAGATCATTCGAACAATGTGATCGACGTGGACATTAGGAGTCTAGTTGAGGGTCCATCAAGATTTGTGAAAATATATACCGGATGTAAGATAGATGGTTATAGATTTCACACATTGGAGCACGGATCTAACAAAGCAACATCGAGCAGTGGAGTATGTATTAAAGGGTCAACTTATGGGGAAATCGAATATGATTATTACGATCGTCTCACCGAAATTGTGCAGCTCGAATACACCAGCCGAATGGAGAAAAATACACTATTGTTCAATTGTGAATGGCTTGATCCAACAACCGCAGGCACAAAAGTCCATCCAAATTATAAGATTGTCGATATCAATCATAAGCGTAGGTTTAATCGATATGAACCTTTTGTACTTGCTTCCCAAGCTGCACAAGTATACTATTGTGCATACCCAAGTTTGAGACGAGACAAGTTGGACTGGAGGGCAACGTGTAAAATTAAGGCCAGATCAAATGTTGAGTTTATCGAGCCTCTACCACAAGAATCATTTCAAGAGGAAGCTCTAGATACACGCAGTCCGATTCAACTCGACGATGTCGATTTCCAGTTGCACGACCTCAATGATAATTACGTGGAGGAACTTGGTAACGAGACAAATGGTTATACAGAAGAAGAGTTACTTAACGATCAAGATACAGATCAAGATACAGATCAAGATACGAATGAAGATGAGTTTGGTGATACCTTTAATAGTGAAAGTGATTAGTTTGGTTGAAATATATATAATTTATTCTTATTGTAAAACACACTTTTTTTTAAAGTTTGGATTTATTAATACGTTTGGTATATAATATATACTGGTATTTTGTAAAATGCCCATATTATTATCTAATAATTTTATCAGATGCCATTGCGTTGAGTTTCCGGTAGCATGGGTCGATCAAATTTGGGGTCGGCTAATCGTTTAGCTAATTTTGGCACCGACTACATGGGTCTTGGTATTGATCATTCAGAGAAGACACCTTATCAGACACCGACGTAGACCCCGACACCGACGTCGAATACAGCATCACAGACCCCGTCCGACGCGGGTACATCACGACGTCAGTTTGTCCCACCACAGGGGCGGAGAGTTCTTGTTTTTATTGCAGGGAACAAGTAAGTAAATAAATTATTTTTAAAATTGTAATTATTATTATGATTAAATTATATTCGTAACAAAAATACACAATTGAATACAGGCTGCACAGCAGACAGAGCAAGGTGACCACTATACTCCGGGAGATTTTTGAGAAGGAACTCCATCCCACTGGGTGGTGCTATAAGGCGATCCCTAAGGAGACTAAGGATTTCTGGTGGAAGATGTTTAAGGTAATTATTATTTTATGTCCAAATTTGTTAATATTTACCGTAACTACATAATCATATGTATCAATTGAATTGTAATTATTGTTTTATTTTGCAGGAGATTTGTTATTGGGACCCGGAGGAGTATAGTAATCAACGGATACAGGATGTATTTTTTCAGATGATTGGGGAGAAGTATGGGCGGCAGCTGAACGAGTATAAGCAGTATATCTCCGCCCATGGTGGTCGGAGGCCGGGATGCGTTATCGAGGAGGTCTATAGGTAAACGACTCTGTTATATGTTTTCTTATTAAATTAGAATTTTTTATTTACAACATATAATTTATACCATCTTATATATCATGCATCTCAACTAGGGCTTGGAAGGTCGAGTGGGATAAGCCCGAGAACAAGGCCAAATCCGAGCAGTGCAGCCGGAACAGGAGGAGTGAGCCTGCTGGGCCGGGTACTGGGATGTCGAAGCACACGGGGGGGCTAGATCTAGTTCGATTATGCTTTGGATATCGTAAGTAATATTAGAATATAATAATATAATATTTATTTGTTTAATTTTAATGTTAATTATTTAAAAATTCTATTTGGATACAGGAGCGGGAGACGGGTGAGCCGGCTAAGGTGTACGATCTTTTTGTACGTACGCACAAAAAGAAAGACGGCGCGTGGATCGATATGAGATATAGTAATATTAATGTGAGTCTCTTTCTTATTTTTAACTTATTCTTTGGTTTTAATGTAGAATTTTAATAACGAGTTGTATTTCAGGAGGAGTAAGAGCGACAGCTGGAGAAGGAAAAGGAAAATGCGTCTTCCCAGGATGCGAGTAGCGAGGTTGACCCTGACCGGCTTTTCTTCGACATCGTCGGGTCGAGCAAGGGATGGCATTACGGCATCGGCTCGTATAGGAAGGTGGTGGCTACTGCGAAGGGTTTTTTCACAGGTCGCTCTTCTTCCACCTCCTCCCAGGATGATAGGACCCACGTCAGAGAGCTCGAGGCGCAGCTCCAGGCTCAGAGGGAGGAATTGGAGGTCACCAGACGAGCTCAGGAGGTGCAGAGGGTGGAGCTCGAGGCGATCCAGCAGCAATACACCGAGTCTGAGCGACGACGTGTGGAGCAGCGCCGACAGCAGGAGGCATCTGATCGACAATGTGAGGTGGAGTGTGAGGAGCAGCGCCGGCAGCAGGAGGAATTCCAGGCGCAGATGAATGCCCAGATGGCTGACCTGTATGCTCGTTTCCAGCAGTACCCTCCTTCCCATCCATAGGACAGTTTGATTTTTATATAAACTTTGTTACTGTGTCGAGCTCATGTAATAATTCTAAAATTTCAAATATTTTTATAATAATTGGTTTATTTATTTGTATTTTGATTAATGGTATTTTTCAAAATTTTGGGGAATTTTAATAATTGAACAGGAATTAAAATTAAAATTGAAATTTAAAAATTATTTTAAAAAACAAATAAAAAACCGAGGGGAAAATCCCTCGGAAAATCAAAAAACCGAGGGAATAGTTTGCCCTCGGTTTTTTGAGGGAATATACGGCCCTCGATTTTTCCGAGGGTTGTACGGGGGATTTTTCTGAGGGTTGAGACCCTCGGTTTAATTTTCCGATTGAAATATATTTCTCTCGGTTTTTCCTTCGGTTTCGCCCAAAACTGAGTGGTTTTACCTCAAAATCGAGGGAAAAAACCCTCGCAAAACTACTTTTTTTTGTTGTGTAAAAATTTTGGCAGTGTATCAAACTGATTGACGAACAATAGATGTGAGTGAAAATTTGGGGTAGTAATCCTGGTTCTATAAAAAAAATAAAAAATCTTAACTTTGTTCAATTTTCATTTAATAGGTTATGTTTCGTGTAATTTTGATTCAATATTTCATTACTAGTGCAATGTGCATGTATTTCATGAATTTTATAAAAAAGAAATACGAACTAGAAATATGAAAGAGAAAAAATTTACAAGAATGTTACATATTGTATCATTGAAAGACTGATAAATATGCAAAACACATTTTCTACCCACCACACATCTTTTTACATATATAACACAGTATTTATGTAACATATTTTTCAATCGTGTCGTATTCTACCAATTACACACCAATTTCAATGCTGAGAAGACTGTAAGCCCAACCACAGTGAGAAACGACTGTAAATGGCGGCGGAGTGGCAACCTAACTATTGGTGTTGGGTCCATGCACTACAATAAAAGCCGGAAACAACGGCGGAAATTGCCAACGGACATTTTACGTCGGTAATACCGACGAATTCCCGACGGATTTTAAAAATGACCGATGGAATCAATTTTTTATTTTTTTATTCCGACGGCTTACCGACAAAATGGCCATCGGTAAATTTAATTTTTTAATATGTATTTAATTTAATTATTTTTATTGTTTTTTATTTTAATTTTATTTATTACTGACGGACATTTTCGTCGGCAACCCCAATTTTTTTTTAATTATTTTTTAATTACTGATGGAAACTAGTTTGCTGGTAAATTAAATTTTTTATTTTTATTTATTTTATTATTGTATACAATCTTTTATTAGATTTTATTTAATATATAAGTATTTATAATTATAATAAATAATATAATACATTTAACACACATATATATATAAATATATATTTTATAATGAACTTGATTTGACGATTAGGTGTTATTCCTGATAACTCTTCTGGACAAAGTTTGATAGCTCTCTCTCTGTCCTCCTTTCTACCTTCTTTGTTTCCATTCTCTTTGGTTGTTTTTTAACTGAATGAGTATCGATTTGTATATGTTTGGATAATGATTATGTGGTGAGTTTTTGTTCGAATGAACCTTTTTAACTTGAAATGAGTTGAACATGATTCTAGAGGTATAGGAAGGTTTTCTCGAGTGAGCCATAGAGATTGAATGTTGGTAGTAATTATAGGAGAAATGTATATTGAAGAAGGAATTAAAGATAAGGCTAATGACAAAATGTGTTCTTGGAGTACAATAATGGAAAGTGAGTTGAGATACTTATGTATTAATGTTGAATTGAGGTAGAGATGAGAGGAATTGTGATGTAAATGATTTAGTACATGGACATGTTATTATTTTGAAAATAGATGAATACATATGGACTTGATAAGACATATGCAAATATTTGATTCATGAGAGTTATTGGATAAGTAAAAGTAAAAAGCTTGATCTCAAATCGAATGTGGGAACTTCAATTGTTCTTGACTTTGGACTTGAGAGCTTATTGGAGGAATTGACGTTTCGATCTTCCACTAGGACCACTTTGACTCTTAATAACGTTAATGCGAGGGCTTGATAGCTTCTTCTCAGATTAAATGCTATATTTGATTTGGCTCCACCATGAATGCCTTAAATGTCACCTTGAACACTATTGATCTCCTTAAACTTGAACTTATTGAGTAGAGAGGATTCTCATTTGTTTCAAATTCTTCTTTTCAACTTGTGATTTGAACTTGTATACAACTTTTGATTTAATTGATGGAGAATGACCCATATTTATAGGTCTAGGATGATAATATTTAGCATAATGTCTTAATTGAAAGACGTGATTTTATTAGTCTATTAGGATTTCTTAATCTCTTTAATTAATTCATTAAAGAGATATTTTGGGACCATTAGAAATTATCCACACAGATGTTTTGGGACCATCCCCTGTTACATCCTCCACTGGCTCATATTATTATGTTTGATTCATAGATCACTTCACCAGATTTACGTGGATCCATTTTTTAAAAGCCAAATCTGATGTTAAATTTGCTTTCATTCATTTTAAAAACCTTGTTGAAATCCAACTTTCCTATAAAATCAAAGTCGTACAAAGTGATTGGGGTGGGGAATTCAGATGCCTCACTCAAATTTTTCATGACTCTGACATTGTCCATAAAGTTTCCTGTCCCTAAATACCAGCTCAGAATGGTCTTATTGAACGAAGACACAGAACCATAATAAAAATGGGATTAGCAATGATGACTCATATTCACATTCCAATAGATTCTGGGATAATGCTTTTAGCACTGTTGTTTACATTTTAAATAGAGTCCATGTCAAGTCCATCAAATATATGTCTCCACTCCAAAAGTTACATGGTCATAAACCTAACTACATCTCGCTTAGAGCCTTCGTCTGCTTATGCTACCCCAATCTTAGACCATACAACTAACACAAACTGGAACCCAGATCCTTACCAGGCACCTTCCTTGTTTTCACAACAAAACATAAAGGTTTCAAAGTTCTCTTGCCAAATGGCAAGGTCATAATCTCTAGTGATGTCATCTTTGATGAAAGAAAATTCCCCTTTGCCATCCACTCCAATCAACAACAAACCTCTATTTCAAAACAAACATCCTCCTTCCTTCACCAGGGACCCCCAGTTTTAGAACCAAATACAATTTCCCAAAATACCTCAATCATATCTCCCCCCAACGTTGTTGATCACAGTCACTCTTCTCTCCACACTCAAACACCTACGAACTCTCCTTCTCCATCTCACTCACCATCACCTACACATTCCTTCTCTCATAACCCTGTATCTATCTCCTCTGACTCTACTCACACCATAATCCCCCTATGTGTAAATTTGCTATTTGTGAATTGTTCACCACCTATTTCTGTTACTAACAATGCAGCTGCAGCCCAGAAGCACCATCACGTGATCACCATGTCGCAAATAGGCAATCTCAAACCAAGGGTCTTCACTGCTCATGTTTTGGATTCATAGGAACCCACCTCTTTTCTGGAAGCCCTCTCACATCCTCTTTGGAAACAGGCCATGGATACTGAATATAAAGCCTTGCTTCACAATGCAACCTGGACTCTTGTCCCTTCTCCACCTAACAAATCCATCATAGGTTGTCAATGGATTTTCAAGCTCAAATGACATGGTGATGGGAGTATTGCTCGATATAAAGCTCAACTAGTGGCAAAGGGCTATAGTCAAATTGCTGGCATTGACTTCTTAGAAACCTTCAATCCAGTGGTTAAGCCAACCACAATCAGAATTGTGTTATCCTTAGCTAATCACTATAATTGGTCTGTTCAAAAACTTGACATTAACAATGCTTTCCTTCATGGTCATATTGATGAAGAACTTTACATGGCACAACCTCCTAGTTCTGATCTTCCTTCTTGTCCAACACATGTCTGCAAGCTCTCCAAATCTCTTAATAGCCTCTAACAGGCTCCTCGAGCCTGGTTTTTCAAGCTCAAACACGTGTTGTACACTCTTGATTCTCCAACTCCAAATATGATCACTCTCTATTCTACAAAAACACAAGCACCTTCTGCATTTGACTCCTGGTTTACATTGATGACTGGAAATAATACCTCTGTGATCTCCCAGGTTATCACCCAACTTCACACCTTTTTCTCTCTTAAAGACTTGGGAGAGATCCACCATTTCTTAGGAGTTGAGGTACACAGAACAGGAACTCGCATGCATCTCTCACAGACTGAGTATATCAAAGAGTTACTGAGTATATTTAGCTTCTTTTGATATCTTTTTGTCTTCTCTTCGTCTTCGTGCATCTTTTAGTGGTCTAACTCCTTCCTCGTACATCATTTGGACGTCTAACTCAGGGTTGCCAATGCTTGTGCTCCAAAATACTCAAGACACTATCATTTATCTATGAAAAATAAAAAATACACCAAATTTCTAATATTTTCTAAGAATTAAGAAAAACAAAGAAAATCACATGAAAAGCATACATGTAGCCCTAAAATGCTATAAAAAATACCCTTACAAACACGTCATTTTGCATGGAAACAAAAACTCTAAACTTAAACATTAGTAGTCCCGACCAATGCACTAAAAACTTAATTTCTCACTATGTAAAATATATTAAAATAAAGATACAAACAAGGAAGAATCAAGCAACTCTCAACCAACACCAAGTTATATAGTAGACGAGCCTCATGAATCTTCCAAAATCTGAGCGAGACTCACCAGATTTGTAGAAGATCTCATCCACGATCCTCACAATGTAAATGATCATTCACTCGCCACTCGTGTATGAGGACGTGTATGTGTTCAAGTCTATTCATTATGTGCTTACCGCATAGATTTTCCAAGCATCTTAAGATCTCCACCATGCTAAAAGCACTAACATACGAATTGTGAATCAAAGGTCATTATTAGGTTTTAATATAGGGTCTTTAGATAATATATGGAATATGGATAAAGTGACTTATAGACTAAGCATAAAAAACCCATAAATATATCAACTTCTCCCCAGAATAGTACTTGAAACTTCTAATCATAAAATTAACTCGTAAGCTTCACATCAACCCCCAATTATACTAAAGCCTTTGTAATTTAGCCCAATAAACCCCCAAATATAGAATAAAAGTAAAATAAAACTAATTTCTATGTCCAAGGTCTTGAATAATGTGGGTCATAAACTCAAAACTAAAATTTAAAAATATCAAGGCCTTTCATAATGTAGGCCAATAACTCAAAGATTACAAAGAAAAATTTTAATTCCTTCTTCTTTTTTGATTTTCCTTTTTATATTGTCAATTTATATCTATTTTTATCTATTTTTTAACAAATGAAAAGGGTTTATAAGGTTACTCTATTTTATTAGAACGTACCAAATGACAATCTTTCTAATGCCGCTCTACTTCATTCTACCCACATAAAAGAACCACTCTTATCAAAATTTAAACTTTAAAACGAAGACTATAAACTAACCAAGACTACCTAATATTTCTGTAGTGAACAAAGAATAGGCTAAAGGCTCAAACAGGCTAACAAGAGAAAATTATATTTAGTGAAGGTACTTTATTTAAGAAGTCTTGAAATGGCTAACAAAAATTGTCAATGATAATTATCACAAACCACATGCATCTAGTCTTCGACCAAGATCTAAGGCAAGTTCTAGCAAACCCACATATAATGAATGAATCACTTAATAGAACATAACTTTAAAATATTTTTAATTTGGTCATGAACTCACAAGCTATGTCAAGTGATGCGACAATCAAAAAAATCCAATAGATCCACAACTTCAAAGATAATTGTTATCAATATTTGACTCTAATGCAAGGCTCTTCAGTTTCCAACATCAAGTAAACACAATAAACCCTCAAATGGTCCCTTGATTCCAACTTTCCCACAAGAAACAATCAGACATCCTAATTAAAAAGATTAAAGCAATAAACATGCTAAAAGCGATAAAATTCTAGCATACAATAATATGAAATACAAGATAAGGTACGTTTTTCTAACTCTACTAATGCATATCCCCACCCCCAGACTTAAATAAACTTATATGAAAAATAAAGGCAAGGAATAGAATTTTGAAAAATATAGAAAACCTACAAAACACCTCTAATAAGAGGGTAATGGTGCCTCATGTGCTTAGACGAGCTTTGTTCTTCACCGTTTGAGCTCAACATAATCACCCCATCACCGTCAAAGTTATTTTTTTTCTCTTAGCTTTTTATACACTCTACCCTTAAAGAGTACACTTGGGACCCAATTTTCCACCGGGACTAGTGCATACATCAATTTTGAAGCATGCAAGTATTCATTATGCTGGCATGGTGTTGGAGTCCAAAATTAAATTTAGATATAATACTAATAGGTTGGTGTTTGTACCTCAAGACACGTGGAACTGTTGGTTGAGTTGAGATATTAGAATAGTCCCGACATAGAGGCGAAGTCACAACATGCAAGTAAGAATTCACGGAGTGATAGTGTAGGAGATGGTAGCAGTTGTTCGAAGCATACGGGTAGATCACGCTCTATTGTTGCCCATGCAAATGCATATGTAAGTAGTTTAATATTTTGAAAGTTTTTCTTCTTTTTCCTCATACGCTTATGCAGAGAATGATGCACACGACATATATTCTATTACAATATCTTGAAGTTTTAAGTTGAATGCATGTGTAATCATGTTGCAACCTGCTTTGTAATCAAATCTGAACTCAGAATCATGTTGTGTAGTATAACAACAAACTCAAAATCTGAACTCACTGGTAGCTAAGATCTTTTCGTTAATTCTATAATATGCTGCACGTTTCACTATTTAAAGGTAAATTTGGAATTTTGTAAGAATATTTTAGTCTTTTTTTAGTTAGGATAAACTTTGTACCAAGTTTTTTAATATTTGATTATACTCTTTCCTCGAACCCAATGTTACGCTTTATTATATGGGTTTATTTGAACTTGTGTAGTTTTATTGCATAAATATTATTTTATTATTATGAATGAATGCATCTGGAGGAGCATGAGAAGGATCCAATTGTGGTTGATACTCTTATTCACACATTTGTAAAAAGATGAGAGGTATATAGACGAGAAGTCTAATACAATAGTTGTAAGTATATTTTATATTTTCTCTCATTAGTTTTTTAATTATAGTTGTTATCGTTAATTATAATATGCATAAAATGTGTTTGTTACTTTGAAGACGAATGTGGAGTCTCGTATATCGATGTGACTAAAACTTTTGTGGGTGTCGTGGGTGGGGCGAAGAAGCAGTGTTTGTATGGAACCAGTAGTTTGAAGCATAAGTACATCGACTTGTATTCTACGAGTTCTTCTATGAAATCACATGTGGAGTTGGCAGCACTACAAACATATGTTGAGCAGCTCACACAATAGTTAGACGAGAGAGATGCCAAGTTGGCATAAAGGAATGTCAATTTGCTGCAGGCGTTGGAGGCGGAGCGTGCTGCTTATACAGATATGCAGATGCAAATGTAAATATACATGGCGCAGATGATAACACAGATGATGGAGTATTTCCATCAAAAAGGTGGATTAACACCTTTCATCCATGGCTATTTTCTAACTCGAACTCACATTTCCCTTTGCGTATTTACATTTTGGATATTGTTGTTTTCTTATTTGGAGATTATGTGTCTGTATTCGGTACTTAATGTTTGGGTATTTTGGATATCATGTGTGTTTTAGATATCATTGTTTTTTATATTAGATATTGTCGTTTGGTATTTTGGATATGTTGTAGAGTTAAATTCTTTTTATATATAATTTGGGTTATCTTTAAAAATTTTGAGGTATTTTGTGGATTATTAGTTTTAGATTCTCGAGGAAATTTAAGAATTGAAAAAAATACAATGAATTAGTTTTGTTAATAAATAAGAAAAATAAATACATTACAAATGATTTACTTCCATGTGTAAAGTAGCAACAAAAACTCTAATTACCAATAGAACCATGCCATCATTACTTACCAAGGGATTATTTTCATTGGTAAATATCAACGGAAACATTCGATTGGTATTTACCAATGAACAATTCCATTGGTAAATATCGACATATCTATCGCTAAAATTAGCAACAGACACTTTTCGATTGGTAAGATTTACCATCAAGGTGTATACCAACAAATATTATTGGTTGGTAATATATTTGTAAACTCAACTTGCGATGGAAACCGTCTATTACCAATAGAATAACTCGGTGGTATTTTTCGATTTTCTTGTAATGATATAAGAAAAGTAGGTCATTTATACATCCGTCACTGCACACGGGTGCACAATGCATGGCTCATGTGTGATGAATATGAATGTTATATGTGATGAATGTATATGTTCTGTGTAATGAATATAGATATTATATGTGATGAATATGATTATGTTGAAAATTATATTTTATGTACGATGAATATTAATGTTATGTGTGATAAATATATGTGTTTTGAATGATGAATATATACGTTCTGTATTAAATTTTTATTGATAAAATCCATATTCATCACAGTGAAAACCAGGTGCACCATGCACTGTGCACTCTACCCTGGTGCATGGTATACATGAATACATCATCATCTTTCGGGCCCTATGCCAATAAAATTATTATTATTATTCTTGTTGTTGTTGTTGCTGCTTTATAGTGTACAAATATGCATTGAATATAAAATAATTATATATAAAATTCAAGTGAATAATAAATATTATGATATTAAGACATATAAATTATAAAACTAACTTTTAATACACAAATATTTAAGTTATTTTAAAGTTTTATTATTAAGAATTAAATTTAGAAATATAAATTTATTATTATATAGGTTAAGACACTAATATACACTTAAATTTATTAATATTTCTAAGTTCAATTTTTAGAATAATGTAATAATTATAAAATAATAGTGACATTGACCATATGCTCCTATAGATAAATATATTATCCCAAATGTCCACTGAGATCTAACATACCATTTAATTCAAAATACTACATAGGAGTACTAGTTTACTCTTACTAACAAGTTTTTTCTTTTAATACTTTTGTCTTTCTTCCAAATTTAATCCAACAAAAATTCATACTACTTCATATTAATTTCATAATATTTGTTGCCACTTCCGTCAATCAAGATTTATACTACGTCGTGAAGTTTTATTTTTCGTCACATCATGAAATTTTATATTTTTTCGTGAAATTCCATACTAGTTTTATTTTATCCCGACAATCAAATCTCATTCTATATCATTAAATTTTATAATTTTTTGTGAGATTTTATACTAGTATTAATTTAGAATTTCAAAATTATGTGAATTTATTTTATGGAATATGTCATACTAGTCTTCATGGGTAATATGAAATATGTTGATTTTAGTTCATACTAAAATACAATATTTATTTAATTTTGCAAACAATAAATATTTAAATATAAATTATATACTATAATTATGAAGGTTTTGGTGACGGTATGAATTTCATGCTAACTCTATTAAAATACGTACTACTTATATCAATTTCCATACTAACTCCTTTTACTAGATTTTTCATGTTTCTCCTTCTGTTTCTAATGGTTTTTGCTCATTAAAACCTATACTCCAGTTTCAAAAAAGAACAAGATGTAAGGACACCGTAGTAAGGTATTTGTCGTATGTGAGGGAGAAAGTGAGGGTACCAATAATAAATAGGAAAATAGAGAAAGAAAGGGAGAGAAAAGAGAGAGAGAGAGAGTGTGTTGTTATAATTTTTGATTGAATGGTAAATATATAGTTTAAATGGGATGAGTTTTTATTAGATGAGTATATAACAATTAATAGAGGTGTTGAACTAGTTAGAAACCGGCCAGTTAATTAATCGGCGGTTAAATTAACCGGTCGGCGGCTAACCGTAACCTAACCAGTGGTGAACCAGTTAAGGTTTATGATTAGCCACGGTTAACCAAACCGGCGGTTAACCACCGATTTTCTATTTCTTTTTTTAATTTAAAAGCTTAAATAAAATTTGAATAATTGAGATAAATTAGAAGCTTAAATGGATGGAATTAAAATGATATAAATATATGAGAACTAAAATAAATTTTGAATAATTAAAATTTTGAAGTAAAAAGTTAAAAAAAGTGTTTTAAAACAAGGACTTGATTTTAATTCTAATATTAAAAATTAAAATTTTAACTTTTAATATTAGAATTAAATTGCCTACGTATCCTCGGAAAGGAATCAAAGTTTACGTAGTTTGATTTTTTTTATCTAATTTGGAAGAAATAAATTAAAAAAAGGACTTGATTTTAATTCTAATATTAGAAGTTAAAATTAAATTTTATCTTTTAATATTAAAATTAAATTGACTACGTATCCTCGTAGAGGAATCAAAGTCCACGTAGTTCTTATACTTACCTCACTTACCTACTTACCTATTCATCATTGTCGTTGCTTCCCGAGGTGGTATCGTAATAGTCGTTCTCTTCACCTTCATCCAATTGCATTTCTTATTCTCATTTTTTGGTTTTCACTCAATCGTTCATCAACATTTGATTTTCAAGATTTTTGGGTAATAAGGTAGACCGGCTATTATCTAACACAAAGCCTCTCGTGTTGATGGCCTGTTCAACAAAAACTATTGAAACAGGAACGACGAGAACCTCCTTGGCAATCCTAGAGAGTGTAGGAAAAATAGTGATCATTTTCGACCAAAACTGAACAAATCGTTAGTAGTACCACTACTGCAGAAGACAGTTTTAAAGGCGGTTCTTTTGGACTTTTAATGGTGGTTTTTGAACTGCCATAGAAAGAGTCGTCGTAGTCGTTTACGGCGGTTTTTGAACCACCATTAAAAACTCGGTTCAAAAGTCCCTAAATAACTGTCTAATTCCATTGATCGACTAGCACTAGCCCTTTGCCATTTTCTCTTAGTATCCTCAATCAACCTAGTTTATGGGGCTAGAGATTGTCGAGGGTCGTTGGGTCTTATATTAGAAGTGGTGGGAATGGGACACGTTAACATCACTAGATCGATTGTAATCATTAAAAATATGTGCTAAAGATTGTTGTGCTTGGTGAGCAACAGTATAAGCGTTAGGAATTTCAATATTTGAAGTTTGTAAAAAAGGTTCTAATGTATTGTAATAAACTTTAAGTAAATTTTCTAAATCCTCTACCCGATAATCCGGGTCTAAAATTTTTGCAATCAAAAAAACGTCAGAAATGTACATAAAACATTTGACCCATTTACTCACCATATTAGCAATACATTCACCTAATTCAGGCGAATTGAGTAAAGAAGTACTATCAAGTACAATTTGAATACATTGATCAACAAGTAGTGTGGAAGTAGGATAATAAATACCGGATAAAGTCACGGTGGCGTCGTTAAAAGTTTTTAAAAGAAACATCATATTATAACAATAATCCCACATATGCGAAAACAAAATGAAATCAACATCTTGATTACCAAAAAAATCACACAATGCATCTCTATATTCAAAAGAATCATTAAGCAATTTATAAGTAGAGTTCCAACGATTTGACACATCAATTGAAAATTTTTTTGGATGCAAATCATTGGTTCGGCAAAATTTTTGCCATTCTTTTTAAACCGAATCGTGTTTACGTAGATGATATATCGCACTCCTAATCAGAGCAATTTTAGATTTAAAAGTATTTAAACCATTTTGAATACATAAATTCAAAATATGACAAATGCATCTAACATGAAAAAATTTGCAGTTAATAGTGGGTTGACAAGAATTTTTTAACAAATCTAAACTAGTCGTATTAGCGGCGGCATTATCAAATGAAATTGAAAAAAAATTATTACATAAATGATACTGGACAAAATATTAGCTATTTTGCGCGAAATATTCGCCGCGGTATGCGGACTATCAAACTCCCTATATGCAATTAAACGTTTTTGCAAAGTCTAAGAACTATCAATCCAATGACAAGTAATTGCCGTATAATTATGATTATGATAGTAATCCGTCCAAATATCCGAACATATAGAGACACTTTGAAGCAAACTATCAAATATTGAAACCAAATTCAACTTATACTCATCAGCCATTTTTTCAATATCGCGAGTCAATATATTTCATGAAATCCTATTGCTAGATAGATTAAATGCACCCCTAGTGTAATCTTCATAATAATTACTATGCACATGATTAAAAGGAAGACCCAAAACGGAAACAAATTTTGCAAGAAACTTTCTACGACCACTTTCGGTATATTGAAACAAACTATTAGAACTCGTACCTTGACCGCCGGTCCCAACACCGGCAGTATATGAAGATGAGAAGTTTAGATGTATTTGAGAGATTTTCACGCCGTATTTGTCGGGATGCTTCTTCTCTAGGTGGTATTTGAGCGACTCTTAGCCTCTATTATTTTTAGAACCGAAGGCGTAATGAGTCATGCAATAATTGCATTGCGCCCGAGGTTCGCCGTTGATCGTCGTTATTGTAAAATGATATCGAAAGATGGGAGATTGAAATTCCCTCGGTTTTGATTGAGGCGGTGGCATATCACCCTCTCTCTCTCTCTCTCTCTCTCTCTCTCTCTCTCTCTCTCTCTCTCTCTTTATCTTCATCCAAATTGATGATGGCCGGCGGTTCGAATTCGTCGGAGCTAGGTAAATCCTCTTCAAAATTGGTTTGATTTTGCTCGCCGAATTTGATTTGATTATATAGGTTTTCAACTTCTTCCGCCGTCATCTCATCAAAAACATAATCTCCGGCAACGGCCGAAGATTCTCGTCGAGATTCTCGACCTCGATGAGAAGAGGTTGGAGTATTGGTATTGATATTACGAGAAGAGCTTGTCATGGTAATATTATAAAAGAGAATTAAGTAAAATGAGATTAAGAAGAATAAGAATATTATTGATATTATTTTTTGCACAAATTAGCAACTTGACTTGAAGCTTGAAAATAAGAGAAGAAGAAGAAGAATAGTAGAGATGAATTGGTGAGAGGATTGGTGTTGGAGAGTGAGGTATTTATAGGTGTCAAAATGTACTAAATAAATAAAAAAAAATTGAAAAACTAGTCGTTAACTGATTCGGTTAACTGGCGGTTAAACTGGTTAACCGCGGTTAACAGCCAACCGCTAGTTTTTGATTTGAACTTCAGCCGTTGATCATCAACGACTAGTTGATCTCCAACGGTCAGTAACCGAGGTGGTTTAACCGACGGTTAAACCGTCGACATTTTTTTTTAAACTCGGTTAATTGGAGGTTACAGTTAGCCGGTCAGATTAACCGTAACCTAACCGCCAGTGGCTGGTTGACGGGTTACGGTTATAACCGGAACCGCCGGTCCAATGGTTAATCGGAACAGGTCAACCGGCGGTTAACCGGTTTAACACCTTTAACTATGAGGGGGGGGGGGGGGTATTCATTTGGGACTTGTAGAAATATTTTAAGATTTATTTGGATTTTGTTTTATTTTATTAATTTTACATATTTGTTGGGAGTTTATAAAAGTTTTGTAAAATCTCATGTTTAAAGATGGGATTTGGTAGTGAAACTTGTTATATATAATTTACCTCAGAAGTATAGAAAAATTCAGTCAAATTCCAAATCCAAAAAGTATTTGACTTATTAAATACCTCATGACATTTAAGAATTCAAAATATATCAAATGAATACCTTGAGACTTTTATGGACATTTAATAACTTATTAGAAATCTCAATTAAATACCTCAGAACTTTTATAAGTTTTAAAATATTTTAATTAAATACATCAAGATTTTAGAAGTTTTAAAATATTTTTAAAAATTCTAAATGAATACACAAAATTTAAGTGTATCAAATCAAATCTCTCAAAATAATATAATGAAATATAAGGCCTTATTTGGTTCATATACGAAAAACTTATTACTCCCCAATAATTCTCTTAAATTACTTAACAAATAATATTTTAACGTCATACATTTTTCAGCATTTACTCTCAATTATTATTCTCCGAAAAAGAAAAATCCAGAATCGTACTGATAATTTATTGGTTCAGTTCAAAACTCAAAAATTGTGTCAACCTATCAATCTTGAAATTTCAGGCCCGAATTGATATTTTTATCTATCCGCCGACCCAAAAAAATCGGGGATTTTGGAGATAAATTCTTAAAGCTACTTTCATCTTTGTTGTCAGTCCCTGTATAAATTTTTTAAGTCTAAACTCCCTAACTCAAAAATAAAATTAAAGTTGACTCCCTAGTAATGTAAATAGACTAAATTATCCTTCCATCACTCTTACCTTTCTTTTTATGAATCAACATTAACCTATCCCTGTTTCATGTCTGCGTATGTATGCTCTAGTCCAAAAGGGGATAAAAGGTATTAGGGTTTGGAAAAAATGGCAGCAATTTTATCTTTTACTAGTAAAAAAAAAAAAGGTTTTCATTGTTTTGAAACGCCGGCGAAAAAGATAGATATGTTTTTTGTTCAAGAAAGGCTAAAATCTCGTGAGGTAAAGTTTTCACAATATTAAGGTAAAGTTTCACTCTACCAGTACATCCTCAACACCATCGATATCTCGTGAGGTGAATCTCTTCCACCATCGACATTCACAATTAACGCCCTTCATATTTGTTGTGTAAGTTTTAGACAAAAAAAAATCTCAAATTTTCATTAATATACAACCCAAATACTATCGAACAATCACTTAACAAGTATTACATTCATTTTAAAAAAGGTATTGCACACATACAACAGTGGTACTATATACACACAGCAAAAAAAGAAAAAAAATCGTGTCAATATGAACAAAAATCCTCAAATTTCATTAATATACAACCCAAATTGAGATATATTTTTTTCTTTTCTGGTCAAGTGTTTGTCCATAGATTTAGGGACTTATGTTCAAATTCCTCTCTTTTCTAACTAGCTAAAATATAAAATTACTCCAGTAATTAAAAAAAAAAAAAAGA
>BMAC01001355.1:0-51768 GCA_014905375.1 Phtheirospermum japonicum
CTTTTCAGGATTGCCCTAAAAGAATATAACGGTGAGGCATTGAATGAACAAAGAATAATAGCCCCGTATGGGGTTTTGATTATCATCAATGTCAAATCGTTTAAGTTGAACAAAAGAAAAAAAGAAAACTTACAATCTCTCGCTTTGTCTGCTCAATGATTTTCTCTAGTTCAGAGATGTGCTGACTGAGAACCTACACAATGTCAGATATATAAATTAGTATAAAGATTTAAGAGCAATATACAAAATCATTCAATTTAAAGCTAATCATTAATAAAATTAATATAAGAATTGGAATGTAAAAGAATGACTAACCTCGTATCGCTGCAAGGCCACCCTATGCTTCAGTGCTTTTACCTTAGTCAAAAGGTTTCTTGATCTCAGAGTGATAGGCCGGCGATAATTCATGACAAAATAATTCCCTTTAAATCAATTGTACTATGCAATGAAGAAAAAAACTCACCGAGTGCCAAATACAAATCCAAAATAAACAATTTCACCATAATTTTTAGTGAAGTGAAGCATGATGATTGGACCCCATCATGGTTGTCATCATGAATTCATGAAAATTTGGAAATAAATTCTTTATATTTATTTTGCTATTGCAAAGTCATACTGCAGAAATTCTCAGAGTCAGTCCCTCATACTTCATTTGAAAGAAAAGAAAATGATAGATAAATAAAAATTAATAAAATCCAATACAACTTTAACCGAAAAATCCAATACGTTATCCGATATTTCAAGCATTAATAAATTCAATGTACGTCATCTCTCGTGCATTGTTACTGTCGTTTTATACACTTAACGTGAAACACCGCTTAAAATAGAAGGTATCGTTTGCTTCTTGAAGCCGAAACAATAAAAATAAATTAAAATTAAAATGAACATTCATATTTCCCTTTCTATGTATATAGCAAACTCTAAGTGCACGACGAAGTAGCAAACACTAACATGGCATTAGCCAAATCAAATTCCCAGAAATGATTCTGCTGGTTTTTTATCCCCGGGATTTTCATCGGATCCCCGCCGATCGATTTATCAAACTTTAGATACAGATCTGAAATCGACTGATGGATTCAAAGAAATCAAAAATAAAATCAATTTTTAATAACCTATTGAATATCGAAGAATAAATTCGACTGATGGATTCAAATACAGAATTAAAAAAAAATGAAAAAAAAAATCGAAGAATATTCAGAGATCTATTTTCCAGAAAAAAAATATCATTCTAATAAAAATGGAACGAGTCTAATAGTAATCATTAAACTCTCAATCGGAAACCTACCTGCTTTGGCGGTTGTATAGACTGTGTTATACGATTGTCATGGCCGAGCATAATCGTCACCGGAAACCTTTTCTAAGATGGTATCCTGGGAGAAATGGCTTCGTAGGAAGAGAATGAATCTGGCGAAAGATATATTCGAAGTGAAATCCATTCCGATCAACTTTAGAGACATGGTAATGTGAAAAGCTAAGACTGATTCCTCTTCCATTTGGAAAAGGTATTAGAATTAAAAGCTATTAAATGAAAAAAATAGCACGTCGTATCTAGTTTATTTACAACCGGCTCTTGTTCTTTTTTTTTTTTTTTTTCAGAAACGGCAGAAAAGAAAAAAAAAATGGAGAAAGGGGTGGCTGGAAGTAAACCCTAGGTTTTTTCAATATTAACCTAAATAAAAAAAAAAAAAAGTTGTTATTTATACCTGATCAAAATTTTGGCCTCCTCCCAAAATAGACCCCCTATAAACCCACAGGCCGACACGTCATTTTTGGAGAAATTTAATTGGTCCACATTTTTGAGCAAATGGCCATAAGAAAAAATTGAAGATTTTAAATTAAATAGTTTTAAAATATACATTGGGTGCCTTTTTATTAAAATATTAAGAAAAAATAAATAAATAGTTTTATTTATGTAAATTCTATATTTTTTTTTTATAAAATTTGATTATTTTTACTGGTTTTTTGTAGTTGCAAATCAGTGTGGGTTATTTTCATCAACTTTAGGCGTTGAATGATGTGGAAACAAGGAGCTCACAAACAAACCAAGTGTACATAGCAAGTGAAAATAACTTCAATTATGCTACGATATAAACATATATCTACTAAACATTGTACCCTATTTATTGAAAACCTATCTCTAGCTGTCAAATTCCTTTGAGTAAGACATGAACATGGATGTAAACATATATATCTAAACAGGTTGTGCTAGGACAGGAGGCATTTGTTCTACATAGCCATTGACATTGCCAAGCTCTTGAATTTCCAAAATCTCAACTCGACGTTTCATCTTTCTCCTTATCTTTATCGCAACATCAGCGGGAACAAATCTTCCAATCACGCTTACCTTGTTTTGTTGCTTCTCTATCAAGTGTGTCTCTATCTCTTCAACAAGTAACACAAAAAAAAAAAAAAAAAAAAAAAAAAAAAAGTTAATTATCCTTTATTCGGCCTAACTACTAACATTAAGAAAGAAATCGGTTATCTTTCAAAATTACAAATATACCCCTGATCAGAGAACTGTATTTTCTAAACACATACCCGTACGGAGAATGCGATTTGTAATCTATAAGTAAATATGAAATGGTATTTATATATAACTTTAAAAAATATGATTGATTAGCTTCTTTTGCAATTAAATTAAATCTCAATTAGTGATTCATTGAAATGGGCTTACCCTTCATCCTAAGAAGGATTCTTCTCATTTTTCTGCAACAAGCATTGCAGTCAAGGTTAATCCTGAGGACCATGCAATGGACCTATCTTGGCAAGAACACCAAAGGAAAATCGAGTAAGAATTTTTAAATTTTTATTGTAATTTTTTTATTACTATTGTTAAAATTGGAATATTACTTCAAAAATTCAACATGAAACCAATAGACATTTTTGGAATACAAGAAAATAGCAAGATATTGATAGAACATAGTGATATATAATATAAAATCCTTGCCTCCCCTGACATGGAACTTTGATGAGACCCCAGATTAATAGCTGGTAAATTGTCTCGGAAAGGAGAAAAAAAAAAAAAAAGTAGTAGAGAAAAGGACGGTCTTTTTGGTGTTAAAAGATCATTATCATTCTTGACATTGTTGATTGTTTTTGTCAACAAGGAATCTAATTTTGTGCAAGTTTGGGAAACCTTAAAGAGAATGTTTTGATTAAATCGTCTAACTTTTGCTTGCCTTGTAAATAACATGATACTAATGTATTCTTCATAAAAACAAGCATTCGTTTCTTGTCCACAATGGGTTAAGTTGAGATAGTTGAGACACCACACAAGAATTCTCCAATGATTTTATTTTTTTTAATCAAAAAGTAATATTTTTTTTTAACAAAATAATTCTTTATCACTTGTCACCTCTAATGTTTATTTTTTAATCAAGAATTCTATTTTTTATTTTAAATATTACGTTTAAAAAAAATGTCTGGGTTCATTTCGCCGTGAGATAGTCTCGGTTAATTCTGAAAGTAGAGAAACAAAATCAGATCACTTACTGTATCTGGAAATTGAAATACACCACGAAACACAAAATTGGAAGAAAGATTAAAAAAAAAAAAAATTATAAAAAAATCAAAGAATAAACTCAAAAGAAATTATTATCAAACGCTGCCAGAATGTAAATTTGGCATCTAGATACAAGCTACACATTTAATTTCAAGTAAGTAATATATTTTCTTTTTACAAGAATGCCCTTGCATATAGTTAGCAGTTAAGTGCAAGAAGAACGAAAAAGGCGAACGACCGGTGAGATCTTGCTCCAAGAGCTCCGGTGGGCAGTAGCAGCAGCAATTTGTCGTCGTCGTGGTCCGGATAGTTTATCAGCAATAGGATATGTACAAGTGAGTGTTACCTTCTTCTCCAGAACACTAATCATCACAGATTGAGTCTCTCCTGTACAAGTTAATTGCAAATTAAAAGTTAGCATTTATGAAAATTGACCATTTTATGAAAATTAAGAAAGATGGTTGGTGTTACAATTATAAAAAGTAAAAAAAATAACAATAATTCTCTATTTCCTAGAAAGCTTCAATTGCTGTAACCATTTACCATCGACCCAAAAAGGACCACAAACAAAAAAAAAGCAACTTTTTTAGTTTTTCCTACATTATATCATACACACATCACACACACAAATATCTCAATTACTACTTACTTTCCAGGCCACCATATATCCCACAGTATTATTGCAAGAAGGAATCCTATGAGGCAATTAAGTATCACTCACTAATAATTATATCAAACTTGCTTAGTGCAGTTTAATCAGCTTAATTAACGTAATTTAAAAGTTTACTCAATGTACACCTGAACAATAAGTATCCACGGTCCCCCGCCCAATTTTGTTTCTTTCTAAAAAAAAAAAAAAAAATGAGATTGAGCTAGAAAACACATTTCAAGTGTAGTAGAATTTGAAGTGCAGAACAAATTATAATATTTTACCATTCATTTTGGACAAAATCTCAGCCACCCTCTCTTGGCACCTCGCACACCCAAAATCCGCTAAAAACACCACTTCCTGCACCTACTCAGCCACCCACCCCCCAAAAAAATAATTAAAAAATAAAAATAAAAAAATAGCATGAGCATGAGCATAATTAATGTAATTAGAGCAGCTAATGCATATTTGAGCAAATTAAAAGTATGTTACTTGAAATAAACTCACAAGAGGCACAGCTAATGACTCCACGGCGGCGAGAGTGATTCTAGGGCGGGGCCCGCCGATTGCCGTCGGAAACTGATCATCCTTCTTCCATTTTACCAAGGACATGTTTGATTTCTAGCCTATGAGTATTCAAGAGACAGCTTCAAAACACTAAAAAAATAATATTATATTATAGCTCATCATTTTCATCTTTCTCAGAAAGAGTGGTGAGAAAAGGATTTTCCAACACTCAGTGATAGGGCTATGCCATCTTTTCTGTGAGATATGGTTTCCTATGTAGAATAAAATGTGGACTTTATAATTTATTATATTATAAAAACATGGAAAATTATGTTTGTGTTGACAAATATGCTTCATTTTTATTTTTTATTTTTATTTTGAGTTGATGATGAAGGAGAGCCAGGGCAGCCCCCACAGCTGGCTTTTGAACTTTCTTCAAGTGCAATTATTATACTAAAGGTTGCTTTAAAGACTAAACCCTCTTAATTAGACAATTACCACTATATATGGTGATTAGTTGTAATAAACCAATCAGGTCAAAATTAAGATTTGGTGGTAATGAAGGATAAGATTACGGAAACTTTAGTTTGGTGGTTAATGATAGCTTGTCTAGTGTGATTAAGGATCATTTTAGAGTTAAGATGATGCTTACATGCAATTTTTTTTCTTAATTAAAATGGTCGAAATTAGAAAACAATGTTAAAATAAAATCTTATTTTGAAGATAAGGTGGTGCTTAGAACATTTTTGTTGCAACATTTGCTAAATTAACGAGATTTATGATATATTTTTGAAAAGCTTATAAATTCAGCCGTCACTCTAACAATAATAAGTCTATTATACTAACTTAACTTAAGTCCATCCTCAAATTTGATTTTATTTAATTTTAAAGTTGTGGGGATATCCGTGCAATTGCACGGCAACGACTTTGAGAGAGGTTTTGAATTCACAAATTGTTAATTTGAGACTTTGATTAATATTCGTTCATGCTTCGCACGTTTCAGAATCATACTGTTCAACATATTTAGGATAGCTGCGCAGCCACGAGCACCTTGATTGACTTGACTAACATGGAAATAAAAAGACATTGGAAAACTCAAAGGGGTACAATAATTTATTTCTCCCTTCCGAAAAAATGAAAATGCAATTTAGCATGATATAATGTTTTACGGTGATGATTATGTCATTCATTTAATTACAATTTTGGTTAATAAATAGGGGAGCAAATCAATAGATATAAATACAGAACAACAGAGCATGATACCTGTACAACCCCTTGATCATTTCCTATTATAATTACAAATATACTTAGTTATCTGAATTTTTATTTTTATTTTTTAGAATTATAGTATTGCAAACAACCCCGAGGTTTATATAATAGAGCCAAGTATTTGCACCCCACTAAATGATAAAACACGACAAAATTAAAATGCTCAAATCACCTTTAACCTAAACCACTCACAAAACACATGAAAACACCAGGATGAGAGGTTGATAATACTAGAGTTAAACTTATGCAAAAATAACAAATGAGTATTGTAATTAGGGGTGAGCAAAAAACCGAAATAACTGACCGAATCGAACCGAAAATTTCGGTTCGGTTCGGTTTTTTGAAAATTCGGTTCGGTTTTCGGTTTGGGAATTCCAAAAAATCGGTTAATTCGGTTTTACAAAAAAAAATCGGTTCGGTTCGGTTTTAACCGAAATATAATTAAAAAATAAAAAAATATAATTTTTATATTACTTATTATTATTTTTTATCATATCGGTTCGGTTCGATTAATTCAGTTTTAAACATATTTTCGATTTAGTTCGGTTTGCAATTTTGTAGAAATTTCGGTTTTCGGTTTTTTCGATTTTATACCGAATTTCAGTTCGGTTTGGAATTTTATACAAATTTCGGTTTCGGTTTTCGGCTGAACCGACCGAATGCTCACCCCTAATTGTAATTATTGCTTATGTAAAAATAACAACTGAGTATTGTAATTCATATTCTCAAACATTTCAACTTATAAAGTCAATTATAATATTAGTGCATTCACGGGTAGTCATTTTCTATACTAGTTCATACAAAATAAACCATCATTTGAAACAAAGCTTCAAATATAATGTCACAAAATAAAATCACAAGAAATGAAATACATGGAAATCAAACAGAAACTGGAAAAAGAAAGGATCCTGACTCTCTTCTTTTTTCTTTTCTTTTTTTTTAATTCCCGAAATAACAGAAGAAACCAAGTCACAACCTAACTGAAAATAAAATCACCTACACAGGTTATTCTGCTATCATAACCAAAACTGCAGCCTCTAATTTTTCCAAGGCCATTAGCACCTATATTTATACAAAGGGGCGACTAGTTTATGCGCCTCTTCTCAGTTAAACATGTTTTCTTCACAAGTCTAAGCGTTTCTACTCTAAAAGCCCTAAATACGGATCACAAACCTAACCACCAGCAACAATATACACAAAAAGGCTCAATAAAAAGTCAAACATCACCTAGACATCACCAAATTAGTCAACGAAGAAACAACAGATGAACCACAGTGCGCATCGCTGCCGTATTTGCAGTTGTCCGAATCGTACTTCAAAGACGAGCTAACAAAGAACTTTTCCCATGTCTGAAACTCAACAGCACTATTATTATTACTATTTCCAGAAAGTGCTTTCTTTACAGGGCTCCGACTACGCCTTCGCTTCCCGGATGATTTCCAACGTAACCGAGCGAGTAGATTGTCTTTGGACAGATCCCTGACATGTCGGGTTTCATTTGCCACCTTGTCGTCTTTAGCTGGTATGGAGTCACCACCAATCTTTATCACGATCCGAGGGGGAGCGGTATTATTATGGCTTGGGGCGGCACGTTTTGCTCTGTTATCAGACAGGGCATTATTACTTGGGCCAATTTCGGATATTTTGTTTGTAGAAGATAATTTTGAGGCGAGATCTGGCCTTTCTTTAAGATTTTGCCACCCATTTTCTAGCCACTCCATGGAGTGCCTCAAATCACAAAGGGAGAATTTGACCTCTTGCTTTTCCGCTGCAAATTTGTGAAAAATTATGTCAGCAATCTATTAGAAAAAACAATTAATAATATCAAGTTTTAGTCATTATTTAAAAAAAAAAGTTTTCAAAATTATAAATACCCTGACATGATTCTGTTTTACAAATTGGAAAACAGATATAAACAAAAAGGGGTGTCGTAATTTTCACAGTAACAGGATCATTTAAATTTTATAATTAAGCAAGACCTAAAGGGTAGTTTTGTAATCATCCCAAATCACTATAAAAACATGGAAATCAGCAAAAGCCAATTATATACCTGGGAAATAAACAAAAAGACAATCTTCAGATTCTTTCTTCACAACAACGCCTTCCCACCATCCGTCGTGCCACCAAGCATCAACGATGCTACCAGCATTCACCACACCAGAAAATCGGCCCTCGTCAGACAATGGGGTTGGTCTAACAATGGTCCTTCCAGACAATCGTATTCCCAATGCATCAGGTGAAGCCAATCGAGATGCCAAGATCCACTCCTAAAGAGTTAAAAAACACATGATTCAATATAGCATAAACAAAAAATAAATAATAATAATAATAATAATAATAATAATAATAATAATAATAATAATAAGTTAACATAATATTCACCTCCAAATTCTTTGACTCGTCAATAGCATCCTTGACATCTTTGTACTGTAGTTTAACCTTATCTTTGTGCTTCTTAATAATCGAAGCCCTAAACCAGCACCCTCTGATGCCACTGTCTTGAGAGAGCACCTCCACTTCTGATCCAAGTGTCAAAAACTGCTCAATCTTTGCTGGTGTACCATTAGATTCTCTCAAACGACCCATTTTCACGTCTCCTTTAAAATCAACACAAGTACCACCACTAACTTGTAAACTAGCTTCTTCAATGGTTTCTCTATTGTCAGGCGACTTGGACCAGCGAACCCTTTTACTTGGTCTAAATTCATGAGCATCGACTAATGAGGATGTCTTATTTTTATTAATATTCTTTAGTATTTCTTGTTTCCAATAGCCTTTAATGCGCGTAACATCAAAAGACTTGACCTCATCGTTATCAAACTGCCTATAGCACACAAAAGGCAACAAACCCATGCGTGCTGCATCGTCAGTAAACTTGTCATAATGCTCTGGACTGAGAACAGTGGCTAGTCCATCTATGCATTCTATACTGAGATCTTGAAGACAAAGAGAAAAGAAAATCTCTCTGTCATTATAGTTAGGAGACAAAACAAAACCAACCTCATCAATTTTGTGAAACCATCGTACCACAACCATCTTGTTGCCTCTCGTGTCTTCGTACATATCATCCAGGTAAGCAACAAGGCGTTTGTTTTCTTCTGCCAATACATACACAAAATCTTGAGCCTGGAAAGATAACCAACCAAGAACATTAGACAAATTTATTATAATAAAAATAATAATTAATTAATTAATTAATTAATACAACACTTACAGATATTACAGCACCATTGCGACAGAATGATTGATAGTGAGTGCGTCTTTTACGGCATGTCCATGAAGAACCTAACCACGTGAACTCAGTTCCGTGCTGACCAACTTTTCGCAACATAACATCCTACAGATATATGAAAACAAGACAACCAACCAAGTCAATCACAGAATAGAAAACATGTAGAATAAATAAAATGGCTATTTTTTGTTTGTTTGTTTGTTTTTACCTTCACAATATCATCGTCCAACTTGTTATTGATTCCTTCTCCACACCGCCTTAGAGAATTATTAGGCTGTTCACCTGAAACCAAAATCACAAGAGAAAACTGAATCCCAACAACATTCACCACTCTATCAAGAACTGAAAAAAACTATTAAAAGCAAATTCAACAAAAATCTTTATTAAAAAATGAACAAGGGGGGAGAGAGAGATAAATCTCATTCCAGAGCAATCTATGCTCTTCGGTGCTACAAGATAACAAACAAAAACAACAGAAAGGCAAGCAGAGACCAATTATATTGGTCACGAGATCATTACAGATGTTAACCTAGAATTGGAACTGGGAATTGCGAGTCTCTCAAGCAGCTCTTAGAATTTGACCTAAGATTCCTGCAGTCGAGATAATTGTCAGTCTTGCATAACCCATCATATCCACTAAAATGATGGAACTAATGAATCGCAAGACAAAATAAAGGAAACAGAAAACCTAAAGAGCTTTTGAAGAAAAATCAAAATGGATAAGGAATTTGAAATTTCGAAGAAAGGCAGGGATTGAATACAAGAAACATAAATCTCAGATCCGCCGGATACTAAGACGAAACATTGGGGAAAAAAATTGGGGGAAAAACTACCACAACCACTATTACCCTCTCCTTCTCTCTCTGGACAAAATCTTTAAAAAATAATAAATAAATAAAATATACATCAACCAAGAGGGGGTTAATCATACGGAAGAAGCAAAAAAAAGCCGGAAAAAAGGCATTTTTACACCTTCCTTTTCATTACAGATCTGAGAAAGAGGGAAAACATCCGGAAAACACTTCGTCAACAAGAAAAATGAAAGGAAAATGAATCGAAGAGCTTGCGCAGGACTGAAAAAGCAAAGAAATGAGCTTGTAATACAAAGATTTGATTTTTAGACGTCACGTATGTAAAACTCCTACGACGCAGATCTAAGTCGCAGAACCAACAAAAACTGAAAAAAAAAATGAAAAGGAAACCACAAAAACCTCAAAAGTAATCATACAAACACCGCAACTGCGAAAAAAAGGGGCAAACAAAGAGATTCGAAACAAAATTAAAATGAAATTAACTCTGAAAAAAGACTAAGAATATTTTCCTTTGGCAAATCACCAAAATCTCACGGGAAACTAAACCACCTCAAATATTTCATTAAAAAAATTAATTGAAACGCACCTGAAAGGGTTGAATTGAGCCAATCGATAACCTCTCTCCTAGACCTCAACTTTAACCTAGAAGAACGATTCAGAATAGAAGGCAAATTTTTGTTGTTCTGAATCGTATAACGGTAAGACATATGTATGGTGCTCTTCTCCTTCCCCACAACAGCCAGATCTCTGCCGCCGCCACCTCCGCGTTTGAGGTAATAATGAACCTCTCTCCGCCCCTTCTCGCTTGAAACCACAACCTCCTCCCAATCAACATAGGACGCCGTTGGTTTATTATTGTCCATGACCTCCATGGATTGATTCCAAAAGTGTGAAACAAAAAATTGCTGGGGAACACAGACGAAAGGATGAGGATAGAGAGGAAAGATAGATTTTTTTTCTAAAACTAATATTTAACTTATTTTTTACGTTTATCTAAAATGGATTTTAAATTTTGAAAGTGGTATTTATAGTTGGGGCCTAGGGTTACACGATTGGAATCGACGGTTGAGATGGTGTTTTGAACACGGCCTGGCAAAGCGGATGAAATTCGCACGAAGCTGTGAGCGTTACTTTTGCGTTTGCGGAGAGGTCCTTTGACTAATGCTGATTTACATATGTGACCCTTATTGCGGGGCCCGGAATAGAACAAAACCAGAAATTGGGCTCAGAATTTGTTTGGGCCGCTATTGACATAGCCCAGTCCGAAGCGGTTCCGATTTGTAGAAAAAAGCGGAAAAAATGTTGGCTTATCTCAGGTCGGCCGGGCCAAAATGCTCGAGTTTTTTTTTTATTAGGGGTCTTTGGAACTGAGGCCCGGGGCAAGTCAAAACTGGGCGGGCCGGAGATTACCAACAGTAAAAAAAAAATGCAAAATTCGCGTGTCCGTGAGTGTTGCAATTTGCAATATTAGTTTTTTTATATGATTTGTTTTTTTGCCATTTTGATCGGGTAAGATTTTCAATTTGCGCAATTTTGTATCGATGAATTTTAATTTGGTATAAATTTAGTTTAATTGTGGAAGTCTTTATATTCAAAATATATTTTGTAGCCAATTAAAAGATTAAGATTGTTATTTTTGGTGAGGATTAAGTGCAAAATGACTAAAATCGCGGCTTCAAAAGTGATAACATTAATATTGGGACACTCATATATATATATATATATATATATATATATATATTGAGAGAGGGGACTTATTTTGCAATCTTCCCTCTCCTTTGAAGTTGGTAAATCAATTATAAAAGCATATATATGGTGCAAATTAGCAATATGAAGAAAATGTGATTATTGATATATAATATAATTAGATTTATGGTTCAAACCATAAGAATAATTTGAATGGAATCTGTAATTTCAGAACATTTTAATGCAAAAAATATTATATTTTCAAACATTCTCGATGTATGTTTTTTCAAACAATTTCTAATAGTGATTTGTGAAAATTGTTCAAGCACGTATAGCTTGTTGCATTTTCACTTTAGATCATAATCCACACGTAAAGTCTGACTTATTAATGATACGCAGACATTTGCTAATTATTTTTATTGTGATTAGTAGTATGATTACAGCAATAATGGAGTTTTCGTGCAAAAGACAAAATGGGTGGTTACTCCTATTCCATACGTGTGGTGGTGTTTTTTTGTTTGTTTTATAGAAGCGTGCGTGTGAAATATTAACGTATAATCTAATCAGATTATAGTGTTGATAGCTCAAAATGATTTTGATGTGATTGGAGTATTTAGTTCACAAAAGTTTAACTTCCAGTTCTAGATTGCCTACCTCGTTTGATTTTATGATGGGATGGGATTAGGCAGTATACTTGGACTTATCCCACAATATTCACTATTAAGATTACAACCCTATATAATTCGGATGAAATATCCCGGCCTGTGAGTTATCCCTCCAACATGTGACTTTTTTCCATCCCACCTCCTACCCTCATATGATATATCCATCATTTAGTCCATAGAGCAAATAACCATAATACCATGTTTTTCAATGACAAAGTTAAACTACTCTCACAAATACGATTAATTACATATCCACCGCCACAAACTGACATCACATATCAAAACCTCAAACTCTTGAATCGCGAGAGGAAAATGAAGGAAACTCATATGATTTTTTTTCGAATTCTCAGAGAATGCTTCGTCTTTTTCAAGATTTTGATAAACCCATTCAAGATTCCGATGAGATTACTCCATCTTTCTTGATTCTTTTCAATCGTCTTCTTCCTATATAATTTCTCATACCCAATTAAAACTCAAATTCTCCTCGATCCTTACTGTCATTGAGGAAGACACTTGTCGAATCTAAGCTCTTCTTCTGAAATGAACTCTGAACCCTGAGTATAGTTTTTCTCGAATATATGACTAATATATGGGTTTTCGTGGGAATTTTATATTTTTAGTCAAAACCTAGAAAATACTTTGTCTGGAGGTTGGAATTATTATCTTCCCCTAGTGACGGGGAGGATGATGATGAGAGTGAGAGGAAGGATTGAGACGGTGACGCGTGGGTGGATTGGGAGGACCAGATTTTGTAGGACATAGTAGGGGTGAGCGGAACTGGATAGCCGGTCAATTATCTTGGAATCGGAATCGGTCAAAATCGGTTCCAAGAAAAGAGAACCGATCCCGAAACCGGTACTAACTGGGTCCAAAGTTTTTGGAAACGATTCTGAAACTGGGTACCCGATCCTTATTTGAGTTTTTTCCTTTTTAATAATAATAAAATAGTTAAACTACGTATACTCCATTTCATTAGCTCCCTACGTAACTATTAATTACTAGTCCAATTGTATATTTTAACCCAAAAGAGATTTGAATATTATAATATCCGACTCTTTTAAAGATTCTGTACCGAGTACCCGGTTCAAGAACCAGTACCGACGGGTACCCTGTCCCGAAACCTATTCCACCGGATACCGAGTCTTGAAAGTCTAGACCCAGCACCGGAACCGATCATAACCGGTTCCAATAATTAAGAACCAGAACTGGTACCGACGGGTTCGGTTCTGGGACTGGACCCAACAGATCCCAAGCGATTTCGGGTCCCGGTACCCAGTATTTCTGCTCACCCTAGGACATTGTGCCCTTTGTTGGCTTTGTTAAAATGATTATACACTCCGGATAATAGGGTAAAAAGGTGTAATTCGTTTATGGGTGATTCTAACTAGAGTTTTTTTTTATTAATAATGAACAATGAATAGATATTGATGTATGGATTAATTATTGAAATTGGAATTCATTATTTGTACTTCAGTTTCAAATGTCACTATTCATAGGCAGAATAGACTTATGCATATTATATGCAAATTTGTTGAATGAAATTGAATATTTTTGGTGTTGAGTTTCCTAAATTATGTTAACGAGGAATTTGTGTGTGTAAATTGGATTGTAGTTCATTTTCTTAATGTAATATGTGAAACGTGTTAATTCTTAAATAAATGCAGAAAGTAAGATGTATTGTTATGAGATGAATGTATAGAATAGGTTTGGGGAGGTATTCTTTTTACTTTTTATTTATTTATTTTATACACTTATAAAAATATAGCAAAATTGATCCTCCAAAAAAAGTAAAGGGCAAAAAAGTTAATATCACTTCTAGTCACCAATAATCAATGAAAGCAAATAATGAATAAGAACTATCACCCGTGTCCCACAAAACAAATAGCCAACAACTTTATCTCAATAGTGTCAACCTGAATATCAATATATAATAATCACATCCCATCCAAGAAACAAAACGAGGCCTTATAGTATCACCATTATGATGAAGACGTGATAATTGTTATGATGAATGCTAAAATGAAAGGTTTACTTAGACATTGTTTTCATGATTCATTTTTCAATGTTTAATTAATTTGAATATTATCTTCACATTTTATTTCACTATGTCCCTAAATATTATTTTTATAATGTGTATGACATTCATCTCTACTAGGAGTTAGCAAAAAGTCTAAAAATCGAAAAAAATTGATCGAATCGGACCGATCCTAAATTTTAGGTTCTTTCGGTTTTTGGTTTGATAATTCCAAAATTCGATTAATCAGTTCAGTTTGGCTTTTAAAATATATTTTGATTCGTTTTTAACCGAAAATATAATTCAAAATTAAAAAACATATATATATTATTGTTATTTTTTATTAAATTGCTCCAGTTAATTCGATTTTAAATTTATATTAGATTTGGTTCAGTTTGTAATTTTATAAATATTTTGATTTTCGGTATTTTCGGTTCCATTACTTCGGTTTTAAGCCTAGTTTTTGATTCGAGATATAAATTTTGGTTTCGATTATTTGATTCGACCCGCTCTTCAACCGAAATGACTGAATACTCACATTTACACTTGACATCCACTAACTATTGGATATAATTTTTTTTCAAACAAGAATGAAGTAGCTTATTCATTATATTAGCCATAGGAAACGAAGAGGAACAAAGGGTGGCCATGGTTAAACGAGATAGTGAATGATGCACCGTTGAATTTTCATCGTCTGCAATTACCGATCGAAGACGAAGGAGGAAGCAAGAGGCTATGAGTTTAAGAGGAATTTGAGCAAGAACTTGTATTGTGTACTTAAGGGGAATTGTCCTCGTTTGAAATTAAGATGTCTTCAATTTAACTCAATCCCCAAATCAAAGTTTATGAATTTGTAATTTCAAATTCTTAATTGAAGACTAAAAATCCTTTGATTTTCAAGCGTGCAATGCATGTGATGACTTTCCGACAATACTTCCATTGGCGGGATTTATATATGGCAATGTGTTTAAAGAAAAAAGTAGATTTCGGGGTGTAAAGTATTAAGAAATTTAATTTATATGGTAAAGTGTGAAATATAAAAAAGTTTAAGGGATTTAATATCTTTTTCCCAATTATATCATATAAATTAAATATATTCTTCTAACATCATTTAAACAAAAGTGTGGCTAGACAAATGGCTTAAAAATCATGTGAACAAATTTACATTTTTTAAAATTTCTCTTAATAATTATTTTTAACACTCTTTTGACGTAGACAGAGTAAGTTGTGGCACGGGTTGTTGTAAGTTGGGGCACGGGTTGGTCTCCTCACCCTGCCATTAGATTTACTGTTATTTTACACAATTTAATTAAATTTTGGTTATTACAAAGTGTTTGATGTTCCATCTATGCCCCCAAATGGTTATTTATTAGTATATTCATTTTTATTATGCATGTATAAGTTGATGTATATTTGGTAAGTACAATAAGCTATCTTATGGCTTATTTAGAGGGTTTATAAGCTTCAAGTATTCAAATAAGTCTCGTTTGGTTGGATGAGCTTATTTGAGAAGTTTAACCTATCTCAAATGCTACTATTACAAGTGTTTCAAATAAGCTCATGGAACTTTTCGATTTTATTCCGCTTTTAACCTTTTATTTATTTATTTATTTATTTTTTGAATTCATCTCACTTGAATATATAAACTTATTATTATTATTATTATTATTATTATTATTATAGTTTGACTTTATCAATTGGTATGCAATATAAATAAATAAATAAGTTTTCAAACTCATTAAAAGAATATTGTGCAATTATTAAAAATCATTTCATACATACATACATACATACATACATATATATATATATATATATATATATATATATATATTAAACTAGATTGGTAGTAGAAATAATAATAATTAAATTTAAAATACTAAACTTATATAAAAAATAAAAAATAAAATAAACACTATTTTTATAATCATGCACTTTTGTGTACTTTTGTATTTTTTAGCTAACTTTTTTATTTATATCAATTAGCTTTTCAGCTATTAGTCATCAACTATCAACTCACAACTAACTTATCAGTCACCAGCTAACTTTTCAGCTATTAGCTAGTTTATCAGCATTATTCGCCAAACATACCCTTAGTGTGAGTTTAGTAAACACAACAAATTAGTTTACAATTTGTTTAAAGAGCTTATGAGCTCCTTATCCAAATAAGTGTATGTTTGGTAAGCATAATAAGCTAGCTTATGTCTTATTTAGAGGAGTTATAATCTCTCTATATTTGAATAAGTCTTGTTTGGTTGCATTAGTTTATTTGAAAAGTCTGAACTTATCTTAAATGTTACGATCACAAGCGTTTCAAATAAACTTATGGAGTTTTTTTGATTTTATTCCTATTTTAACCATTTTATTTTTTTTAGAAAACCACACTATTACTTCGTTAGGTATTAAATTTATTTTTTTTTAAATTCACCACTTTATTAATTGTTAGATGAATATCTAAAAATTATTTTAGTATTGTGAAATTATTATTATTATTATTATTATTATTAATTAGATAAATATCTAGAATTATTTTAGTATTGTGCAATTATTATTATTATTATCATTATTATTTTTATTTTTATTTCTATTATTATTATCTTGACTTTAAATTGGCATACAAAGGAAAAAAAATCATCTCCCCAATTTGTTAAAAAAAATATTGTGTAATTATTGAAAATTATATATATATATATATATATATATATATATATATATATATATATATATATATATATATATATATATATAACAAAATTGATAGTAGAAACAATAATAATAAAATTTACAATCCTACTATTATATAAAAATAAATAAAAAATAGTATTAACACTATTATTTTAAACATGTACTTTTGTATTTTCGAGTCAGCTTATCAACTAAATTTGTCAGACGCTTTTAGTTAGATTAGCTAGCTTTTCAGCTACCAGCTTTCAAATAACTTATCAGTCATCAGGTAGCTTATCAGATTCGTCCGCCAAACATACCCTAAATCTTGCTTGTTTTGATGGACTTATTTGAAAAGTCTGAACTTATACCAGATACCACTATTACATGCGTTTCAAATAAAACCGTTTGAAGTTTTTTTTATTCCTCCTTTAACCCTTTTATTTTTTATTTTGGAAACTTACTCTGTCACGTCATTAGAAATTTGAAATTTTTTTTCTTTAGTCGCGTTATTAATTATTACTTGAATATTTGGATCATTTTAGTACTGTGCAATTATTATTATTATTACATTGACGTTGTGAATTTGCTTATAATAGAAAGAAAGAAATAAAAGTTCTCTCACCAACCCATTAAAAAAATATAATGTAATTATTAAAAACTAGCATATAAATATTTTAAACGATAGTAATAGAAACAACAATAATTAGATTTACAATACTAAATTTTGTAAAAAGAAATAAATAAACATACATTTTTATTTTAAATATGTACTTTTATGTAATTTTATTATTATTATTATCTTATCATCTAACTTTGTCAGATGCTTTTATATATATCAAGTAGTTTTTCAGTTATTAATCATCGACTTTCAACTATCAGCTCTCAATCAACTCATTAGCATCAGTTAGTTTATTAATTTTGTCCGCCAAACGTAACCTTAATTAATTAAGGTAAACAGAGTCGTATAATTTTAAAGATAACTGAATTTCATATTATTAAATATGAATAATTAACATTATATTAGATATATAATAGCATGCATATGTTATTGGGACACAAAAATAGTGACATGATAATATCATTTTCGGAGGAAGAACTTATTACCTCCCATTGTTAATTATTTGCATCTAACACAATTAGTTAAAATTAATATATTTGACTTTTTTTAACTTAGCCGTCGGAGTTGTAAACAATATGACTCATTTAACTATTTTGGTTGAGGATTCACTTTTAGCTAACAAATTGGGGATGAACTTAACACAGCGATATTTTTCAAACTTTGAATTGATTTGTATCTAAATTATAAATGTGAAGTATGATTACATACATATTTTAATTAATTCAACTACAGTGAGAGAGAAACAACAAAAGATGGCCCTGAGCAATCGCTGGATTTGGGATCAAAGTGAGAAAAATATATAAATAGAAGGTTGGCGAATAAGTATAATTTTGGTGGCGTAAAGTCAAAGGGATATGTTCAATTGACAGCTAAGCCGGGCCCAAAAATTTTAGCTGAGGCGGGAAGAAGACCATTCAAAATTTAGGAATATTCCTCATTTTCGGGCTTTGCATTTCCGCGTTTACCGGCTACCCCAGTTGAATTCAATCGGTTTTATCCGGTTGAAATCTTGACGTGGCACATGCAAACAACGTGACCACAACATTTTTGCTTTGTCAGCATTATATGGCTTTTGGTTGATAAAATTTTAAGAGTATCTCAAATACAATAATATTAAAAGTAAAAAAATTAACAAATGGAATAAAAATAATTACGTGGTACATTAAAATACTTATATGGCACATTAAATGTTTGACATTGTCGAGAGTATTGTTAAATTTTAGACATTGTTCTTGACAATGTCTACAATTAATTTTAAATATGTCATCCAATCATGTTATTTCTCTCTCTTTATTTTTCTAAAAATAAATAAATAAATTATCACATATATAACATTAACATTGATGCATTGAATAATTTTTTTAATAAAATGTCAATATCATTTGCCACATAGGTTCATTTGACACTATTGCATTGGAGATGCCCTAAGAACTCTTAATACACATTTATAATTTTGGAAACAATTACGGTATCGTGAAGGTACCATACCTTCCACCCCTGTATTTACAACCCATATATCTACCATTATTCATAACCAATTTTTGATCTAATGGTTCTAATTAAGTGGAAAATGATACATTCACGGCACCGTAAAAGCTCCCTATAATTTATAATATCGTGTTATTAATTAGTTTTATTTATGTATATTATTATTATATATTATCTTGTAACGACATGCATTTTTTGGCGATATAATGCATTTTTGGCGATATAATGAATAATATATTTTTATCGATTTATTTTTGTCATATGGGTATTTAATATAGTACAACCAAGGGTCATTTTCAAATTTTATATAGTTTAGAAATTTTAGTCGATAAACAAAATATAATTAGGAGAAATATAATTTATTTGGGCAAAGAAATCACTAGTTATTTTATTAATTATGGAATTACAATTTTCTAATTTAATTTGTAGTTGTAGTATTATTAAATAAATTTTAAATAAAATGTTAAACTATAATTAGAAGGTTTAAGGGTCAATTTGCACCAAGATGCAGATGCATATGGTGTTTTTATGCAAAGAAAAAAGTTCCAGATTTTTTTTTCTTTCTTAAATGTAAAAGATTTCATTAATCACTAAGAAGAAACGATGGGACATTACGTATGAAACCTAATTGGATCACCTCCTAATTAACACAAACTATACCAAAGACAATTTTAAAAATATTTACACAATCATCAATAACATATTTTCAAATCTTTTTGATTGTTGACGCGGGAAATAATAACATATAGTTGGTCATGACTGAACATGAAATTATTCGGGTAAATGCGACGTTCAAGAAGACCTGATCTTTGCTCTTGTTTTTTCGCTCAATAATTACATTTTTATTTGGTTTATGTGAACCTATAAGGTTTTATGCCACAACATAAGTTAAGGTCAGTAAAATAATATAAAAACTAATATACACATATACGACGAATTGACATGTGTGGTGTATGTATGTATATGCACACATACATATACACATATGTATAATCAATCAATTATACATAAAATAAAATGTAGAGACTAAAAAGAAGTGTCTATAAACTTTAAACATACAATATAGCATATCAATTATTAAAAAACATGAAATATCCTTCTTTAGGTGTCACCTACTGAGAAAATTATTGCCATGAAAAAAAATAGTAGAATTTTGGACAATACTTAAAATAACTAGAAATGTGTCCCTTGGGAAAGACAAAAGATTAAAGGACAATTTAAGTGCAATGCAACTTAAATAATAAACAAATAATGATAATGTTAATTATAATAATAAATGTCAATTTAATAATGATAATGATACTAATTAATGATCAAGATTTACTTTTATAAAACTATATATAACAAATGTATCCACACAATTTTGAAAGAATAATAATAATTAAACCATTTCTCCTTTTGTAACCAAAATTTATATATATTCCAAGTGAGATAGTTTTTGACATTTATACTCACACTATTCCCTTTTCAAATTTGTATTCACAAAATGTTGAGTGATTAAAATATCATTTTATGCAACCACAGAGAAAATCTAAAAAACATTTTATACTTTTTTTTAAACAACAGAAGCCACATTCAACCTTTCTGAAACAAATGAAATGTAGAATTATCAATTCCCTCCATATATTAAATAACCAGAAATAAGTCTGGTATATCAGTCTTGTGTAAAATACCAAAATACCAATTTGCATCAATCGAAAATAAATAGCATTTACAATTGCAAGCCTTACAATCTCAGATACCAAAATCTACATACAACATACAATCTCATATTTAGAAAACTTCATGTCATGTCTAGCGAAAAATTGTGTAGTAATTAGTTATTTGGTACAACTCAAATAACACTAATTTAAAGGTCTAAATGACAAATAACGTTGTTTAAGAAAACTTAAATAACTCTAATACAAACAATAAAATGAAAATAAATGAAATAAATAGTTCAATAAAGAATAAAGGTGGAAACTGAAATTAGATTAAATTATTTATGATGGAATTATAGATATTTTAAAACTAATGAGATAATACTAATTACTCCCTATTTATATGTCGTTTTAGCTTTAAACACATTTTATTAAGAAACTTTTTTTTTTTATATAATCTCCTCCCACCTAATGAATTTTTTTCGTATAAATACCAAACCCTTCATCTTCCTCTTTAAAGTACAAATTATTATTGTTTGAGATACCTATACAAATCAAAATAATAACTCAAATTCTTTTTATTCCAATGAGTATGAGACAGTTTAATATTATATGAAAATTCATACAGACCAAATATGCATCAAAAGGGCAGGATTAAAATAGTTGAAAAGTCAAAGTCTGATATTTAAATTTAAAAAATACTTGAAACAAATGTGGCTTTGTGATTCTAGTAGTGCAAATCAAAATAATAACTCAATTTTTTTTCCAATAAATATGAGAGTTCAAACTTGAGAGATGAAATTGATGATTTGATTCTAAACACTTATAAATAAAAAATTAAGCATATTTTAGATTTAAACACAATATTCTAAAAAAATATTAAAAAAATGAACCATTTTTTAGATTTAAACACACTTATTAAGAATATTTTACAAAACAATGAACCATATCTTTCTAATTCTACAATCATGAACCATATAAATATAAATATGTGCAGTTCATAAGTCTTTGTTGAATACATTTCGAATTAAAAAAAAAGTATGAATTCTCGTTGAATACATTTCAAATTAAAAACAGTACGAAAAACTCAATTAATACCAACCATCTACCATATAAATATGTGCATTTTATAAGTCTTGGGATATCAGATTCTATTTCAGAAATAATCAAATCTTCAACATTATTGGATAATTTCATGATGCAACTTTAATCACATGATGAAAAGTCAAAAAATAAATTTTAACGAAGCAGTTGAAAAGTTAACAATTAATTCACATAAATCACGTGCATGCAATTTTAAGTCGTGTTGAAAAATCAACAATTGTGGTTGTGATATTTAATTTTTTTAAAACAATTGAAAAGTCAACAAAAGTGGCTTTGCGCCAAAAAAGTTTCTTTATTGGAAAAGAAATAAGTTTGGGAGGGAACCAAACAATTGTCTCATATTATATATATAGAGATAACACACAGTGAATCAGTTTCAGCAAAAATCACTACACAATAAAATCATTCCTCACCTAGTTAAGAGATTCTTGGACTCTAATTGTCTCGTCTAGTTGACAACTCCCAATTTAGGGGTTTGTTCGAATAATAAAAATTTGTTCTTTAATATACCATATATACACAATAAAATCTTTTTTTATCTAACTAAGAGTTTCTTTGACTCTCATTGCCTCATTCTAGTTGACCGCTCCCAATTCAGGAGTTTGTACGAATAATAAAAATTTGCTCTTTAAATTATATCTAACCGCAAGCGTACGGTATAGATGTAGTACACGGTGAGTAAGATCGATTAACCCAAGAACCGATTATTAGAAATTGACAAGTAATGTTATTAATTAATTAGTCTTATATAAACTAACATAAATGATGATTTCGGTTATGTCGTTACAAATGCCGAATATATAATAAACTAAGTAATATAATTTTCCAATAATAAAAGTACAAGAAGTAAGAAATAAAGGTTTTCAAATGAGACGGAGGTGTTAGAGGTCACATTAAACTTTCAATGCTTATCATGTCTATTCATTCGAGTATTTTTGTGATTCAATTTACTATAAGTCAATCACAAAAATAGTTTAAACATTCTCTCAAAGTGCTTAAACTATGAGTTTTAAATGTGAGACGCATTGTCAAGATTACGTTTATACCCCCAAAAGGCTTTAAAGACTTGTACAACTTTACAACTCTAAAAGATTTTAGAGATTTATACGACTTCATTATTAATTTCGAACCTCCCAGTTTTGTTAATTGAAGTGTCTCGTGTTTGAAAGTCTAACCGATAACCCTCATATCTCAAATTAAGATTTATCAAAGTTAGTAGTTATAAAAGATTGTCAATCGATTATAACCTTAGAAACACGAAAGACTGTTTATCAATTGTGCAACGATAAAATAATTATACCCGAATGTAAAACCTTCTCAATCATCCAAGCACTATCGAGAATCAAATCAATATGTGTTGATCGCAACTATAGATTAACCCTTATCTCGAAGTGATTAACCGTGGATCTTAAATGCGAGACTCGCCGTCAATCGCATTTAGAACTCCTAAAAATTTCAAAGATTTAAACGTCACTCTTATCTCGAATTCATTGATCTTATTAATTATAGTGTTTTTAATTCGTAGTTCTATTAACAAAACTCGTCTCTCGATTTATGAATTGTTAAAACTAATAAACATAAGAGTTTGACAAGAATTATGCATATGTGCAAATTAGGAATAAAAAATTACTGAAATGAAAAAATGCTTGATTGAAATAAAAGTTAAAAATATTAATCTTTTATGTTTACCAAACCCTATAATACTATGAAATTAGATAGATATGATTAAATATTGGGACAATTCCCATATAGTCCAAAAGGGAAATATTATTTTCTAAACAATCAATTGAAAATATTAATTTCCCATTTACTCATTTAATGTCCCGTTTAACCAAACTCAATACATAAGTGTACATGTTTACCCTTACTACCCAATCTTTTTTTATTTTTTAATTTTCTTTTTCTTTCGTTCATTTTTTCAAATAAAATTCATATTAATTTTATACTACACATGTTCGAATTCTATACTACCCATGTTTTCAAATAAAATTTCATACTAGACCATTAGTGAAATATTTCTTCCCAAATAGTTAATTGAAATCTCTAACTTCCCACTTAATTCAAAATATAATTTAGATTTTTCTTTTCTTTTTTCTTTCAAGTTTAATCCATCCAAAATTCATATTATTGTGTATTAATTTCATACTAACCACCAGTCTTGGAATATTATAATTCTATACTACATAAAAAACGCATACTACATTTAGAAATTATATACTACATTTATTACATTKWRAAATTAATTTCATACTACTTACCAATCTTGGACAATCATAATTCTATACTACATAAAAAAGAAATTATACTACATTTAGAAATTATACACTACATGGAGAAATTATATACTACTCACCAATTTTGGACAATCATAATCTATACTACATCAAAAGAAATCATACTACATTTAGAAATTATATACTACATTGAGAAATTAATTTCATATTAATTCCATACTACCCACCAATCTTGGACAATCATAATTCTATACTACATAAAAAAAATCATAGATTCCTATCAAACCCTCCAACAACAACATGAATCAAACATAGATTTCTACCCCACCACCACCACCATCAACACAAACAAGAACTACCCCACCAAAATAACACGATTATCAATCTCACCCCACAGCCCTCCATCCACCACCTCCTCGACGGCACCTCCATCTACAAAATCACATGATTACCAAAATAACCAAGGTCCGTGTGTGGACACAAACCAAAATCCGAGCTAGATACGGCCCGATTGATGGTCGGTGATACGTAAGCCATTGATCTTTGTCAAAAGTTATGGCCTCTCTTATATCATTTCTTTACTATCCCACGTAATAAATAAGCATTTAATAACCAAGTGCTCAAGTATTTTAATCCATTCACAAAATTTGTGAGACGAATAAATTTAAACACAGAAATAAGTTAACCAAAAAAACCAAGAAGCTGCATAACTAACAATCCATGCAGCTTTTATGTCACGAAAACTCAAATAAAACTAGATAAAATTCATCGCATCGAATACAAAAACAACACAAACTAGGTAACGATCATCACCAACAAACCTACATGAACAAGTTATGCCTGGATGCTTTGTAAGTGGTCTTGAGCTTCCTGGTTGGTGGCCTCAACTTCCTAAACACCAATGGGAACTTAATCTTGGAGTTATGAAACTGTCTGGTGCTCTCCCTCTTACAAAGCATGTCCGCGATAGTGGAAGTCTTGACAATTTGAATGCAATGAGAGCGGACCCGATGACGAGAAGCCATCTCCGTATATATTTTCTCGACACCGCCGTTCAAGTTGGTGTCACGGTACTCTTTGTACATGTTGTGGTAACCTATTCGGCTTTGGTATCGCAACCAGATCCCATAATTCTTGATTGTCGTCGGGTTCTTCTCGAAGATCTCATTAATGACAAGAACCTAACCATTGCTCTTCTTCACCTTTTTAAGCTTCCTCAGGAAATACCAGAACTTGCACTTTGCACGAACCTGACCATAAGCCGTTGATCTGGACTCAAGGTCTGAAACCCAACCAGAACTTACCAACAACCGTGAGTCACCTCCTCAGTCCGCTCACTCGATGACCCGTCACTGTTAGATGTTTTTGCCAGAGTTGCCGATCAGAATTCAGCCGCGAGACGCATCACAACAAAACCCTCGCCGCCTCCCATTTCTGCATCCTGTGTTGTCATTGCCTCCGGAACCTAACCTTGAGCATATCGCAACTAGGGACTCAAGGATTGGCCACCGACTATGCTTCTATGAGCCACTATTTCGGAACCTAACCGTGAACTAGCACCGAATATCCAAACCCCATAAACCAATGTCGTCGAATCAGACCAAGGAACGAATGTCATCGGAATCGGTGAACAACGAACCACTATTTCGGTCATTGGTCACCGGTCACAGCCTCTGGAATCGTCACCTCCACCGCTCAAGGCCGCCCTGTTGCCACTGCCGATTCGCGGTCGCTGTTTTCCCGTCGACAGAGGGTACTTGGCTATTTGGCCGATTAGAGAGATGGAGAAGAAGATGGGAAAAAGGAGAGAGACGGACGCTGGGGTTTGATTTTGTACCCATGGGAGGATATGAGGGGAATAGAGAGAGAGAGAGAGAGAGAGAGATGCAACGCTTGGTTATATATAAACTGTATATATTAGTTTTTGGGTCAATTAGGGTAATATAGTTAATTTATAATATGTTTTGGATTATATAGTGTATATATTACTTAAATGGGAATAAATATAAGTATTAGGATCATATGGTAATCAGTAATTTAGAAACAGTAGTAAATGTGAATTTTCCCTTAAATATTCATATAGGAATTTCATCAAACATGTTGTTCATATATAAAAACAAGAAAGGATAAACCACAAGAAAACTATGGATCCTTTGATCTGCCCGTTGTTCGTATGTTTCTCCTCCTAATCTCCTTTCATTTCTCCATGTCACACTTTTGGAGTGATTTTGGTGGTGAAGAATGGATCCAAAGATAATGGGTGGTGAAATATTGTGTGTGGACTGGTTACTGGCCATTCTTTTATAGTCTAAAATAAGATCTCGGCCTTTAAACCCGATTTTGTATCGCTTCTGGACAATTTTTGACTCGGTTATCGACTGTTAATCGGGTCAATAATGGTCTTCTTGAAAATGGCTTACAATAGCGACCCCGTTATCTACCGCTACTGGGGTCACTATGTGTTTTCTTGAAAATGGCATAAGTATCGACCCAACCATAGACCGCTAATGGGGTCGATAGTGGTAATCTGGGTTCCATTGGTCAAGTGGGCTTGCGAGCTTTCACGTAATAACATTCAACTACTAGGAATTAACTTAAAAAAGACGTTAAATTGTACAAACAGTCGTTGAAACCTAATTTAATAAGTCCCAATATGTACGAGAAATACATATTACTAGCCATGGATCAGCAAGGCCTGGATAGACACCTCTCTTAGCAGTAATAAACACCTTGGCAGATTCTCTCATGACACACCACAAATCAATTTCAATAGCCTTTGAAAGATTGCCCCATCGATATTACATATAAGCTCCTCTAACTTCGGTTTATTCCAACTAATAGTGTTATCACACGATTTAATATGCTAATCCATAACCTCGAATTTTTGTGCTATTTCACATTGCAAAAGAAAATAACTCGTCGAGTTCCACAAAGAGGTAGCACACCTATCTACTCCATCACAGACAACTTTATTGCGACAAATCAACATCAACAACATTCATTTATCCTCATAGATAGTCGAGCCCAATTCATCCCAAACAATCAATAAAACAAATAAAATTGTCAACAAGAAAATAGATCGAAGATAAATTCCAACAATGATGAGCAAAAGTAAAAAAAGAATAAAAAATCGTGAAATACCGATTCAGCTTCATTGTTAAAATGTGGGCAGACTTTATTCAATATAACTCATTTATCCAACTAACTAGTATGAGTAGGCAAGCATTTCCGACAAGCTCTCCAAAAGGTATTTTTTACTTTAGGAAGGATGTTCAAGCTCCAAAAAAGATATTTCAATTAAAATTAGAGTGTATGAGATGTAAATACAAGACTTCTCAGAAAATTCCATAGCTACTTTTAACTATGTAAACTCTTTTACGATCGCCTGTCCACATTCACGAATTTACTACACTCGATTTGGAAAAAGGAATCTCGATAATGAGTTGTTGACCCCTCTCATTAAAGATATCTGAAATCAAATCAATATCCTACTCCAAAGTATGGGTTTTCATCGGGCTATGAACTATAATATTTGTCAATCCCTCCCTGATTTGGCTAAATAAATGCATTAGATTCGTCCGGTAACCAAAGATCATACCAGACCTTTACTTGTTTCCCATCACCTACCTTACGTACACAATTTCGATGCCTAGCATCCAGGATATCGCACCACACATAACTTGGATTTCTTCCCGAGTTTGTTGGTAAAAAGTTCGAGCATAGGGACACCAAAAACTTAAATTAGTAATAATCCTCCATCCCTGCCTCCCTAAAAACAAAAGCAAGCGAAGGCCAATGTGCCCGAATCTTTCGAATGGATTTGGATGCAAATCGGAGAAGGGGGGACGCATTCGAGTTAGAACTCGAACAGAATTGCTTCTTTTTTTCTGTTAATTATCCTTGTTATTGCTATATCCCCCCGAGCCAAGTGGAGCATGCATGAAGTAGTTCTAGTCATTTACGCAACGGTCAATAGATTCTGCGATCGAATGCCATTAGACATCACGTCGAAAACCTATACCATCTTTTGATTTTTTACTACACATGTAATGCCAAGTGAGACATCTAATGCCTCTTGAGTTTGGTTCTTTGTTTACACACCAAAACAAATACATCATCTTCTACGACTCTACGCAAGGGTCAAGCGATAGCAAAAAAATGCCCATCTCGTAAGTTGGAATTGCTTGAGCCACTATCTTTAACAATATTTATTTCCTTGCTCTAGGAAGAATTTTCCTTTCCACCATTGAAGTATTGACCAAATTATTTAATTGATTAAATCAAATGCCTTCTTTTTTTCCCACCAACGACAGTGTTGATGTTAAAATGTTAGACAACAATCTGAACCTAATAAACAACATACGAGTAAGCAAAAATCAGGGAAAAAATATATTTTAAAAAAACCATGTGGGGAGAATTAGAGAAGTTTGGATTAATTATATGAGGTTTAGGTTAGTCTTTATTCAAGAGCTCACTCATATTTATCTATATACTCATCTCTCTCTAATGCACTCTTTTTAAGTTGGTAAGATTCCCTCGTAAATACCTAGTTAAATGCCTTATTCAAGTAGTAGTATTCGCAATGTCATATATTTGCCATAAACGCATTTTCTATGTGTGTAAGCCAAATATCCGGGTTGATACTAAGAAGACTAGCCCTTTTCTTTACATTTTGAGGTCTTATTTATTCTTGTTATGGCAGGTGCAGTCTAGTCTGATATCACGCCACATGCTTGATTCGTGATTACCTTACCTAAGGGTCAAGTCGTTATTCCCGACTACAGACTTTCACTTATTCGTCATGGACCTATAACCAACTTGTTCATAATTTATCACTAGTAATCATAATTGTCACATTTGACTTTGAACTGTTTGTTGGAATGAATTTATCTTTAATTGGCCGAGTAATATTCTTCAAGTGGACATATCTTGCAAGTGATTTAATTTCCCCATAATCTAAAATCTGGTGTACTATCCTGAGTATCTCGTTTGAAGTAGTCATTTGAAAAAATAATTGATGAAGTTTGGTTTTTGCTATTATGGCTTTTGTAGGTGAGGGTAAGAGTTTTCTACTTTTATGTTTTTTCTAATGGTTTGTTCATCACCAGTTTCATTACTACCACTGGGTAAGTTTCCCTCAAGCATTACCATCCTATTAAAGTTTGCGTTTTCAACCATCTCCTTACTCCTGTGTATGATTTTTTTTATTTTTTATCGTATAAAATTGATTTGAAAATAAGAACTATTGAGCTTGACGAGAAAAAAAAATCAAATTGCAAATATGGGTTGCTGCAATGTTTGATACACCAACATCTTTATCTCCAACCGCTATCCACCAAGCCCCGTCAGCAAGGGTGCGACAGTCACCTCAGAGGTTCCGTGATTTTGTTTAGTTGTCCAGACATTTATTTTTTAATATATTTATTTACCAAAGTTATTGGGTTTAATTATTTTAGTCGTCATACCTTTTTCCGGCCTACTTGTTATTGGGCCTGTGAGTCCGCTTGAGGATGCGTCTATATTTTGGAGTTAAGGATATTTAACCTCCAAACTTATTATCGCTATTTATGAAAATATAACATCTGAAACCCCAGGGGCTCCTCTCGTGATCGAGAGATTTAGAGTTTTCACGCACTCGTTAGCGTGAGTTTGATACGTCGCATGATCGTGGCGTATTAATGTTTGAGTTGTACCATATTCTTTTGTAAATGTATTGTGACATATATTCACTTTAGTTGTTTGAAAGTGTGATAAGTAGCAAGTTAATATTAGGCAAACACTTGTGTTAGGCCGGATTAACGGGTCATGACCTATTAGGCCATCTGACTCGATACTATAATGTATTAATTTTTGTACTGTGATGTATTGGTTTTTGTACTGTAAAGTATTATTTTTTCATAAATCTCTGACTCGTGATATGATGTATTGATTATTGTACTGTAATGTTTTTGTACTATGATGTATTGGTTTTTTTTATTATAATGTTTTGATTTTACACTATAATGTATTGATAGGAAGTCTTAGCCTAACAGATGATCCGTTAGTGCGGCCTAACAAGAGTGTTGCCTTTAATATTATGCTTTATGTAGAGTAAACCTTGTGCTTGTAGTGCACTCTTGTTAGATCCTGGATCTATTGTGCTTCTCTTTAGTTTCCTCGAACAATCTATACTACGAAAGATTTTCATGTTGATTTGTCCTGAGTTTAATGTTAAGCTCTATCATTTAAAAAACAAAAAAGTATTTGCGGTTCCTCTGATTTAGTAGATTTTAATTTCATTTTTCAATGTATTCTAAAGTCCTCATATAAGTAATTTTTAACTCCAATAACAGAATTTTCACATATTCATTTTAAACATCATAATCATCATTTAATAAATCTCAAATTTTTACATGTATTATAAGATTTTGTTCACCTAGTATTATCTACGTAAATTTATCTACATACTTATCATACTTCGCTATAAGAAATTCCATCACATATTTATATCTTACTCCCATGAATCATCTTACTCTCCATGAATCATCTTCTAATTGGCATCTCTAATTAAACACATTTTCCAACTTATACTTCTTTTAATAAAAAAGTTGATTCATTTGAAAGAGATGGGAAATGAATATCTCCATAGAAGGAAAATGAAAATCCTACCCATAGACCGTGCAACTTCTAAGTAGATTTAATTTGACTTACAAAGTTACAACTAAGAATAGACTTTGGACTACTGAGAAAAAAATAACAAGTAAAATAATTAGGTTGGTGGGATTTATAGTGCAATCAATTGCGACAAAAGCAAGACAGCCCCATGTGCCAAGTTGAGTTGCATGTGTGGTCCACCAAACTCAAGGCCCCATCAAATTATGAGAGGTTTTCAAATATACTCAGATTCTTTTATTTTATTTCTGGTCTTGCGTCTTTAGATATTTTCTATGTTCATGTATATCTAGAGCATATTCACAATAATAAAAATTAATGGTTGAGTTTATGTTTGTTATCGATTGATTGGATAGAAATTGTGTAATAATTATAATTTCAGTGTTTATGTTAGAAAATAATGAAAAAAATATTATTTGTTTTTATTATTTTTATCCAAATGGTATTTTGGATATTAAAAGCTTGTATCTCCAATTTTAATGGAAAGATAACGGTGGTGTAATACCCAATTCAATGAGTATTGAATTGTGTAAATATCATATGCTAGCCTTTATAAAGAGGCTAACATTACAACAACCTCGTGGAAAAAAAACAAGAAAGAGAACAACCAACATTTACACATTCTACATAAAAAATAAATTATTGCTTTTTGGTGATAAAATTAAGGAATGATTATCAGTTCGCCCGGGAACGAGAGGTAACAGACCTCCGGAATAGGGGACGAATATGTTTTAAGGAAAACGTGTTCTACACATGATTCGGATTTTATATATGCATTTTCGATCTCGATTTTTACGTTGAAAAAACGATTGACAATTTGTATTAAAAGATGTTCCTATTCAATTATTATTAGTTTATTATTTTGTGAAACAGATTTTGAGTTATCTTCTAATACAAAATTCGACAAATTATGAATCAAATGTTTGGGGTAAAGATGGTGAAGCCTTGAATTTTGCCGCAGTTCTTCGTCAATGGCGGCTGCTCTTTTACATGAAGAAGCAGAGAGAAATTGTTAGGGCCTTTTGGGCTTGGAACTTGGTGGGTCATTTTCTTGGGCTTGGCTATTAAAACCCAACCAAGTCATGGGTTGTATAGTTTTAAAAGATCAGGCCATTTGGCAATGGAGGCTGCTGGTGGAAAGCCAAACCCCCAAAGCTGTCTTATTGGACCAAGATTTAAATAATTATGTGAACTTAATAATTGATGGAAATTGTTAAGATCTTGGCCCTTGTTTGAGTGATGGGCCCAATATAATGTATTATTGGGCTAATATAGTGTGATTAAAATCACAATTGGTTGGGACTGATATGTAATATGTGTTTGTCTTTGACAATTCACGATGTATTAAGTCTAGTATTGGACTAGATTTATAATTAATATTTGGGCCTAATTTTGAATTGAGTTTGAAATTAATTAAAGTTTGAATTTTGGCTTGAGAATTCAATAGATTTACAAATTTGTACTCATCTTTTGGGTAAAAATTTAAAGTTTAATGTGAACTAAATTTGAATCAAATATATGAGTTTGATCTTGAAATTTAATTGTTTAACCTCTCATATCATTTTAGTTTTTCGATTGAGAGAGAAAAAAAAAACATGAACTTGTTGGTCAAATAAAGTGGATAGTGAGATAAGAGAGTTAATATGAGGTAGATGATCTCATAATAAAAAATGAGTATTGAATTTGTTAAATTCAAGTAAAGCTCAAAAAGTCAAATGACGATTACGTAAAGTTATAGTTATTGGCCGTATGTGCGTAATTGGAAAAGTTCATTGATTCCAAATAGTGGTATTAGAATATGTTATTCCAATTGACCACTTTGAACTTAAGCATGGTTATTAACTAATGATCCTCTGAGTTTGATGATGAGTGATAAGATGAAATCTGAATGCATATGCGATGCTAATTTCTTATTTAGAAATTATGTCAAGTGTATGCCGTTGTAATGGAATGTTAAAACGAAAGAGTTTGACTGTTTAAACTCTTTATAATGGTTGTTGAACCAATAATTAATAAATCGAATAATTTTCGATTAACTTATTTGAGACTTGTTAATTATAATACTCCATTGAGATTAATTAACTTAAATTGTATATTAACATTCCATAAAGACAAGTATGAGACTTGTGTTGAAACTATTGAGAAATAGTGAACCACTTTATATAAGTCACTTATGTGTGTGATTTTAATATATGGTGGAGATGTGGGGGGTGTCTTGCTAAAGTTGCAATACTTACACCCAAGAAGTTAAAATGTCTGATTTCAAGGTTATACTTATAAGGAAAAATTATAATTAATGAGAAGCCCTTGATCCAATTTAGACAACTACTCTCTATCAATGTTATCATTATTGACTATGTAAGTCAAATAATAACTAAACGGATCTGTTAATCAAACAGTTAAACTGAGAGGTAGTTGTAAAGTCATAAAGAGAAATGTGACTTAAGCCTCGGAAAAATGAGTTGATATACAATGGAAAACTCAACCTTATTGACTGGAGATCCCAAAATTTAGGTTCAAAGGGACAACCTAATTGTATAAAGACTCGTAGCATCACTATGGAGAAAGTTGTTCCTTATCCATGATTTAAATAGTGATATTTGTGGAGAGAGGATAAACGTTGGCTTTTGATGATTCTTGTGTCGGAGAGACGAGCATAGTAGTGTAGTCAACTTATAATAAAGAATCACCTATGTGAGAGAGAAGTGGGGCCGCTTCGAAGAGAATTGTGTGAGGCTCAATTCTTAGAACCTCTTGCAGGATAAGGCGTATGTTCAAGGCCATGAATGAACATAACTATGAGAACTGAAATATGTTTGGGAGAATTTTGTGTGGGGTATATCATCGTTTACACAAACGACATAACAGTTCAAAGATATCGCGTCTACTGGTCAGCCAGTAAAGTAAATATACTTTCACAAGGGAAGGTTCAAAGGGTAACACCTACCTATCCTATGCAGGGTTCAATTGTTCGATTTTATCACCAAATACTCATGTCGTCAAATCTTCTTCATGTGGGGGACTGTTGGTAAATAATGAAGAAAATTATTACTTTCTTATTGTTTTTATCCAAATGGTATGTTGTATATTAAAGGCTTCTAACTCCAATTTTAATGGAGAGGTAATGGTGGTGTAACACCCAATTCAATGAGTATTGGATTGTGTAACCACCATATGTTAGTCTTTACAAAAATCTTGTGGAGAAGAACAAGAAAGAGAACAGCCCTCAATTCCACATTCTACATAAGAAATAAACCACAATCGGTGCATCACATCTTTTTCGAGTGCAATTTCAGCGAGACAGTTTGGAGGGGCATTCGGGACTGGATAAGCATCAGACGATCCATGACGATATTGCTAGCGCCTTGAAGTGGATCAAGAAAGAGAGAAGAGGCACCACTTGGCACGGCAAGGCCAAGCGCATCGCGCTAGCTTACACCGTATACCACATATGGACCATGAGGAATCGACAGATTTGTGAAGTATTGTCCCCACAAGTGATCGACATCGTGTTCAAGACAAAAACCCGAGTGTACAAGACCATGTTCATTTTGTATCCCGGTGTTTTAATCCATTTCGAACATGTAGTTAGGGGAGGTTGATATGTAGTTTATTGTTGATGTACAACTGAGTAAGCCTAGCGTATTTTGTATTGCCTACTTTGTAGCGCCCAATTTTGATCTATATAATTTACATTTCGATCAAAGAAATATATATAAACCATTGCGTTTTGGTGATAAGATTCAAGCATGATTATCAGTCTCGCCGGAGATGAGAGGTAATCCGATTTACCCGTCTTATCCTGGGAAACAGACGTCCAGAATAGGGGACGAATTTGTTTTAAGGAAAACGTGTTCTACACGTGATTCGGGTTTTATATATGCGTTTTCGATTTCGATTTTTACGTTGAAAAAATGATTGAAGATTTGTATTAGAAGATATTCCTATTCAATTATTATTAGTTTATTATTTTGTGAAAGTTTCCCTACAGTTTAAACGATACAAGAGAGACATACATTATTATTTTATTTTTTCTGTTATAAAAATGATAAATAAATATTGAATTAAAAACCTTGCAATTACTTAAATCATTAAGAAATTACAATTAATTTAATAATTAAGATATTAAATATAATTAAATAATTTAATACATTACAAGTAATATAATATTAAAAACATTACAAATATCTCGATAATTAAAAATATTACAAATACTTCAACAATTCAAGTAATTAAAAACATTACAACTACTTCAATAATTAAAAATAATTTCAAACTTAGGAGTTTCCACGAGAATTCCAAATACGTTCAATCAAATCCTTTCGAATCTTATGATACAATTTTTTATTTCAAATGTCGACTTGTCGCTCAATAATGCTTTGAACATTTGGGTCTCTCGAAGTGGTAACATGCGTGGGTACAATTGAGAAATTGTGAATGGATTGATTGGAGAGTGGTGTTAATTTAGGAAAATTATACGGTGCCCCCAATGTACCTAACCCATGTATTTCAGGCCATTGATGTATTACATTACATCAAAACTAAAATGATATAACGACTAAAAATACATGAGTAATGGTACCTTGAAGGTACCGTAGAACTTCCCGTTAATTTATAGAAGTTTGAGAGAAATTTGAAAAACTAGCCATTAGCACTTTTTTACAATTCTTTTATTCAAAAATTAAGATTATATTCGATCTTTTTCAATATATTTAAATACTTTGTTATTTTCTTTTCAAAATTTTATATTTAAGATTGTTTTTTTTAAATTATTTTTTTGGATAATCTTTTCAATTTATTATATATTTTTTTTTTTGTATTTATTTAAATAGTTTATTAATCAAAAAATTATATTTAACTTCCTTTTTTAAATTATATATTTCCTTTTTTTTTTTTTTTGAGTTTTCCAGGATTTTTTGAGTTTTTCTTTTAAACAAAAAGTTGAGATTAAATATGAGTCATTGGATCTCCAACGGTCATTAATCCAATACACTATATATATTTTTCTCCTTTTTAGAATAATAACTAGTACTTAACCCGTGCGATGCACGGAGCAATTGAAATGGATGGTGTAAATTCAATCGATGTAAGTGTAATATTATTAATTTATTAATGTAATATAATAACTTAAAATACTCAAGTCACGATTTGTCAACACAAGCAAATTTAAAACAAAGAGCGTGAATATACACACCTCGTTTTATTTATTAGTTCACTCTACTACAAATATTATCACAAAAATATCAATATTATCCTTAAACCCTACACCCCAAATACTTCATCTCCTTCAACTCTCCACCACCACTCCATCCGTTGTCCTTCACCGTCGCCACTGTCATGGCCGTCGTATATTAAAAAATATAAATAAACATGCACACAGAAATACGCTGTCGACGCATGCCATTGAAGAAAGAAAAATAAAAAAAAGGCCTTGAAAAAAGTCGTTCGAACCAAACTTTTGAAATATATGTTTAAAAAATCGATTCGAACACAAAAACAACTGCGAAAAATTGATTCGTACACAAAATACATGTTCTAAAATTTGATCTGAACGCCCCCTTCAAGACTTGTTCGATTCTTTTTTTCGAACAACGTTGTATTGTTCGATCAAAAAGTTCAAACACATGACATATGCTCGAGAAACCAGAGACGAACACCCTAATTTTACATTTGTTTCTTACCCTTTGTCGCTCAAATCCATCACTTACCTTTCACCACCCATCACGTTTTTTCTTCTTCCTGTTCGACAGTGGCGGCGATGGTCTGACTGGCGATGATAATAGTAGAGTTGGAGTGGTGTTTGGGGATGTAGTATTTTGTGGGTTTGTTGATTCTTTCTTATTGGGGTGAACTCATTAATATATGGGTGCCTATATCCGCGCCCTAAAAAAATTAAAGGTAAATAATTTATATATTCAGAAACAACTTTTTGCATACTACATTATACGCCAAATTATAGTTTAACTCACATGACAATACTTCCAAATTCTCCCATTTAGTTAGTCGTGAAATAATCATATCAGTCACTTTTATTACAAATCATCGAGTTCATCTCCTTTTTTAGTCTTTGTATCAAAGACAAAGTGAAGATCTTATATTAAGTTTAGGCTTTTCTAATTATCGATTTCCATTGTACTTGTTTGTCAACATGTACACGAAAGTTTATCATTAGATTATGTCATAATTCAATCATATCAATATCTTTGAGTACAACCGAATAATCTAGTTGTACTTTAGTTGTACTTTGTTGTACGTTTATTTTATATATAATTTATATCAATATAATTATACAATTATTAAATAAACCTTTAACCAATAAAAATATAATACTTATATTATAAATTTGAAAAAAAAAATCAAATAAATAAATAAAAAAAACTGTATTTAGATTATAAATATATATTAATTAAATTAAAATTAAAGAAATCACAAAATCATATATATTATAAATAATATAACATAAATCATAAACTGTTTTAAAATTGAATTAAAATATTATGAATTCCAAATAACTATTTAATAATAAAAAAAACAAAGAAATTTTATAAAATAATAAAATAAATAATAAAAGAATATGGAACATGTTAAATATATATAAGAAATATATTTATATACAAATATTTATCAAATAATTATAAAAAAAAATATGAAGATAGTAATAGTTTAAATAATATAAAATAAATCTTATTTCTAAATAATTCTATAGAATAAATTAAAAATAATTTAAATCCTAAATAATTATTTATTAAATCCTAAAAGTAACAAAACACACTTAAAATGCTATAAATAATAAATAATCAGAAAAATATGAATTTAGTTACATAAATATAACATATATTTTTAATTATAAATGGTTCTTAATAATTTATAAAATGAAAAAAAATATAAATATAAATATTATAATATAATACAATAATATAAATATGGAATTATTTTGAAATCAGAATAAAATTATCATTAATTTCTAAATATTTATTTTAAAGACATTGAAAGAATAAATCGGCGACAGTGATAAAGCAAATTAAAAATATATAAAAGTTAATTTTAAATAATTTTTGGTCTATTGAAAGTTGATAATAAAACAATAACAAAGATCAAGAAGTCATAAAACATAATAAAATAAACCTTAAAATATTTTAAAATATAAAGTAATATACTTAATTAATGTTATATTATAAAAAAATCATCTTCTAAATCTTGAAAATAAAAAATAAAATATTGTAAAAATATAAAAAAACACTACAAAAATTAAAAAAAAACCCAAATAAATGTTCAATTATGCAAGGTTCCGGCCACGCGACTTGGTTAAGGCTTTCGATTTAATTGTCGTTTCGTTGTGTTTTTAGCTTCCCTTTTTATTTGACGTTTTTCTTTGAGTATGCAAGGTTCCTATTACAATGGTGGATACATTCCCGACATGGGAGGGCATGGTGCAAACCACGTTGGGAATGGGATGTATAATGGATTTGGCAACGTGGGAGGGCATGGTGCAAACCACGTTGCCAATGATGGATTCGGCTATGGTCAACCCAACATGGGAGGGCATGGTGCAAACCATGTTGGGTCGAGCGACTTCTTGTGTTCAAACGGTTCGTATGGAGGTTACGGAGCCCTTACTCCTCAAATTCCGAGCATGTATAACGGAGGCTTTGTTATTCTAAATGGGATCGTGGGTAACCAAAATCCGAATCCCACTCCATATGGTGGCTATAGTGCTCCCACGCCCTATCCGAATATGTATAATGGTGGCTTTGAGAGTCCCGGCTCGTATGACGATTCTCGTTCTTCCAATTACAATCAAGCCCCGAGTGGTGCCACTACTAAATCCCAAGCTCTCGAGGCCTATGATCCCTTTGGAGGTTTGATCTCCGATGCACCCCCCGTCCGCACTATGAGAGACTTTAGTAGACCCTTTGTGGGGGGGTTTCCTCTTGAAGAGCCACAATCTCCTCCACCAACACATGAGGTGTTTCCACCCTTATCGTCCAAGGAGTTTGAGTTGGTTACAAAAATTGCGGCATTGAAGGCTCAAATCGCTCAAATGTCTAGCCCGTGACCGACTCCTCCTTGTGCGGGACCCGGTTGTCCTACTCCACTGCCGCCTCACGATCCTCTTGTTAATTATCCCGTAGACCCACCACCTTCGCCTACTCTTCCGGTCCCGTTCCTTGATAAGTGTGGGGTAGTTGACAAGACGGTCGTCTCTCCATCAGAAGATGATGTGCTTTCAAATCTGAGTGTTCTTCCTCCTCTTGATTCCACCCCCGTGGACCTCACTTTGCCTTCCCTTTCAAAAGATTCTATTATCGATTGGATATATATGGACATGATCGAAGGTATAGTCGAGCGAGCTTATATGGAGGAAAAGACCAGAGAGGAGGTGGTTGGCCCGAACGTCGATATTGAGGGATGTAGTGAGGATGAGCCCCTTGTTCTTCTTGATGAGCCCGTTGTGCCTCTATTTGACCCCGTTTTGTGTGGAGATGATTCTCGATGTGTCATTGAGGACAATGACAACTTTTTAGAGGGGGAGGTGGGGGTTATTGATGATGGGTTGGGAGTCGATTCTATTGAGAAGTTTGAAGATTCGCTTGGGGTGGAGATTGTTGATGATGGGATTAGAAAGCTTGATGATTATCTTGAGGATGAAGAGATGAGCAAGACAATTATCATCTTTGAAAATTCGGATCGAGAGAAGGAAGAGAGGGTAGTTGACGTGTTTAAAATTCTTAAGGGGGATATTGGTTGGAGACCGGGAGTTAGCCCCTGTATGGAGATAGTGAAAATCGGGATTTGTAGGTGGTTATTGGAGGGCTTGATGTTTGTGATTTTTAAAAGCGAGTGGGTGAAGCCCATTGACTTGGTGCCCAAGACGAGCGGCTTGTTAGTTCTTGAGGATGAAGAAGGAAGGTTGTTGGCCACGAGGGCTTCAACGGGTTGGAGGATGTTGATCGAGTTTAAGAAGTTTCATGAAGCTAAAAAGAAAGATTATTTCCCTCCCCCATTTATCGACCACATGATGGACAAGCTAGCCGGCCAATATTCCTTTTGTTTTCTTGACGAGTCGTCGGGGCACTTCAAAACCACCATTCCACTCGAGGACCGAGCCGAGACGAGCTTCAAGTGCCCGCTTGGAACTTTCACTATTTGGCGGATCTTATTTGAGCTATGCAATGCGCCAAGGATGTTCCAAAGAGTGGATCCTCCCGACAAGGAGGAAATTGTCTTGGTGGACCCTCCTGTTATCTTTCCACCTTGATCAAAAAGGGAGTACGTAAGCTAGTGACATAAAACAAGCGCTTCTTGGGAGGCAACCCAAGTTCTTCTCGTTTATTTCTTTTATTTTCTTTCTTTCTTGCTTTCTTTCTTCTTAAAATGAAAATCCAAAAAATATTTGAAAAATCGAAAACAAAAAAATATTTTAGTGTTGTCTTTTGGTTCTTTTTGGTCTTTAGTTTCCTTTTGTTTCGTTTCGTGTACATATTTTCTTGTGTTTTTGATTTTATGTGATTTTCTTTTCGAGGTTTGGTTTTTTGACTTCGACCTCGGGCGATTTGATAAGTTAGTAGCGTTCATGAAGTCGGGAGATACTAGCCATGCTCGATTATTACTTGGATTGCTTAGATTCCTAGGAGGACCCTACCAAGCTCGACTCAAACTCGCTCGGTTGAGGAAGTTTTTATTCACCCTCCTTTTACTTGTTTTTCATTAAAATGTGGGTAATGCATGGTTTAAGTGTGGGGTGGGTAGGCGGTTAGGGTCCGGGTTTTATCAAGAATGTTTTGTTGTTCTTAAATCGAGCCTTGGCGAAGTGACGCATTCATGGCGAAGCGACGCTTACTATTTGCGCTTTTATATGGTTGAGTCAATTTGTGTGTCGTTTTTGTGTCTTTATTACATTGTTGAACAATTCCTCATACTTTGAAGTTTGAATAGTATACTTGTCGAGTTTTTGCATGTCTTAAGTTTATTGTGTAAAGAGTTGAATTTTTGTGCTTCGTCCAAAAAACCGCATATATATATATATATAATTAACATTTTCTCGTGAAAAGATTGCAAAGCTCTAAAAGCTCTTTTAATTTTGCTCCCAAATTCGGTGCAAACTAGTGAGTAGCCTTGTGTGATTTATCGGCTTGCTTGCATTTTTACGGAAATTGAATTGAGGAGGTTTGACTTTGCTCGTACATGATTGATTTTGAAAATGACCTCGAGGCACATATATCATCCTTGTTCCGGCTATATCCATATATGTAAGCTACTTAAAAATCCCAAATGACCCCCTTTGAACCTATGTCCCATTTCTTGTTAGCCGAGCTCGATTTTAGCTCTTATATCTCCGTAATTTGTGAGGTGAGAGTTTATTGTTAGTTGACGAGAGATGTGTGAGAAATCTATTGTGAGTTTTGGGTTTTGAGTTGCTTATACAAAAAAAAAAGAAGAAGAAATACTCCAACACAAATCACAAAAAGTGAATAAAGCGTGCGTTCAAGTGAAAAGCCTAATCCAAAAAGGGCTAATTTTAGTAAAAAAAAAAAAAGCAAATTCATAGAGCTCTTAAGTGTTGTTGTGAAATAAAAGTCGGGAAAGTGTGTGAATATACGAAAGGGTTTCGAATGAAAGTTTGGTAAATTGGGAAAGGTGAAGCGATTATAAGCTTCGGGTTTTAGAAATTAGGATTTTGTGTGTTATTGATCACGTTTGATCGTGTGTTAGCCACTATATCCAAATATTCCATACCTTACCAAAGAGCCAACATTACAACCCATAATAAAGACCTCTTTCGATTCTTATTTGGTCATGTACTATGAGCAATTTTGAGCGTCCGATTTGTGAAATCTTGACAAGGTGCATGCATTGTCCGACTTGAGCGTATACACGTCTATATATAACACTTGAGCGAATTGAGCGAAACACCCTCAAATTTCCATTTGTAGAGGAAGTCATCGATTTGGCTTGCATTTGAGAAAGAGTAATACGAGCAATGCTTGACGATAGCGAGTTTATGTTGATATTTTCATCGTATTAATAAGGATAAGCACAATGATTTTTCTTTTACATAATGTTCATTGCATGTACACTCTCGATTCTTTTCGTTGTTCGAGGACGAACAAACCGATAAGTGTGGGGTAGTTGTTTTGCATGTAATTGTTGTGTTTTTCTTCGTGTTTTTAGATAGATTTTTATATTGATTTTAGTAGTTTTGAGTCATTTTTCGTTAGTTTTTAGGTCGTTTTTCTTGTTTTATTGTTTTCGTGTTTCTTGCTAATTTTATATTTTAATTGGTTTAATTGGTTCAATTACCTTGAGGTTTGGTGAAATTCTTGGGTTTTTATGTTCAAAATCTCTATTTATAGGCTAAGGCATTGAGGACCAAAATTCAGGCCAAGAGAGGCTAAAAAATGCCCAAACATTCTGGAATGCTGGCCTAGTCTCGCGCCCCTCTCGCGCCACCTCGCGCCCCGCGCGCGCCAGCGCGCCCATCGCGCCGGCATCTCCAAGCGCCCTCGCGCATCTCTCCTGCCAGCACTCGCCGCGTCGCCATCCGCCTGCCAGCGCGCCAACCTCGCGCCATGCGCGCCCGGCTCGGCCATGGCCGAGCCACATCGAGCCATGGTCGAGCCATATCGAGCCAAAATGTGCCAAAAAGCTAGCCAAGGGTCTAGGAAGGTGCCTCCGGGTCAAACTTGGTCAAACCCGGGAATTTTAAGCCTCTAAGGCTATTTTGGCCCATTTAAACCCAATTAAATGTAATATAAATAGAGACCACTTCTTCATTTTGTAAGGACACCTCTCATTTTCTCCCAACCCAAGCATGGGTTTGGGATTAAAAAACTCTCTCTCTAGCTCTTAGATTCTAATTTCTCTCTCTTAGGTTTTAGATTCAATTTGAAACTTTGATGTAATTTCTTTTTCTAGATTTAGATTTAATTTCAAGCACCTCCTTGGGTTTGTAAGCCTAAGAAGAATCCAAATACTCCTTTGGATTGTTTACTTTGAAGCAATTTACATTCAAGCTTGTTTCATTTCTTAATTCAAGTAAGTTTCCTTTCAATTTAATGTTTTATGCTTTATTTCCATGCTTTGTTCTTCATTTCCATGCTTGTTCTTCATGTTATGCCTTTTGCCTTAGCACCTTGAATTCATGATGAAACTTATGAATTGGCTATGGAATCTAGATGAGTGACACATCTAGATCATAGATCGGCTCTTGGATCGTCTTGATTTTGAGTTTTTCCTGTGCTTTATTTTAATTTTTATTTTCATGCATAGTTTTAGCTTAAATCTTAGATCTAGACTTCGTTTCTTGTTATTTTCCATAAAGTTTTAAAATTTCTCGTTAATTTTCATTGCTCTTGCTAGTTGTGCTTTCAATTTTAGAAAATTTGCATTATTTGAGTTTTTATGCATAGTTGTACCTTGTGCTTGCATGCTTGTACTTGGTGAAACTTTGCATTTTCTTGCTTATTTTCATTATTGCTTTGCATTTTCTATATGAGGCATACGACGAGGCATTCTACCCACTTGCATTTCAATTCCTATCTTAGTTTAGTTAGTTTAATTATTTTATTTTCACTTTTCTTTTATTTTCCAAGTTTGAAACACATTGAAACCTTCAATCGAATCGATTTCCGATAATACCAAGCCAAGAACTCGTTGATTTATTTCAACACCACGAAAACTCTACAAACAAGCGTGCCGTTGCACATGCTCTTAGTTGTATTATACATTTTTTTTAATTTTTTTTTATATTTATATTTTATTAGCAAGTCTATTGTCAAACGGTTTAACTAGTAGCTTGACGTTAAACATATATCATGGTTTAATTATTCATGTATTATGTGAGGCTATTAACTATTTAATTTAAAATTTTATTTCATTATATTTTGCATAGAAATAATTTCAAAAGTGCAAAATCTCCTTTTGTTTACTTCAATACTTTTCTTTTAGCGAGGGAAATTTTTTCTTTCTTTCATTCAATCCAAATAAATAAGAGAACAAAGAAAGCACTCAAAAATGAAAGTTAGATAAAGAAGTGTCAGTACGAACTAACACAAGACTTGTTCTCTCCTTTCTATCTCTCTCCTTTTGTACTTCCACTCGGGCTTTTCATTTTGTTTTATAGAAACCCAAGGAGGAGGAATCCAAAATCATGTATAAAGGTGATGGACTTTCCTCGACATACGAAAAAAAAATCCAGGATGACGGCTTTCAAAAGAACGAGTAAGGGACGGGGCGAGGGATGCTCTTGAAACCAAACTAGACTGGAAAGAACATGGGAATTAGCACCATTCATATGAGTGCTTTTGTTTCGAAGAGACTTCGGCGGCCCTTTTCGCCTTCTCTTCGCTCTAGACACGAGCGCTAGTGGACACGGGGAGGGAGCCTGCGAGAAGGAGTAGGGGTAGAATCTTAAGGGCCTTTCGTCACTTGATGGACCTGTTGAACTGATCTTGTTGATGAGGCAGAAGCAGGGTTTCGATTTTGGGGGCAAAATTGCTTGTAGCTATGAGCTACCCTGACCTACCATGACGAATCATCCCCATCATCTATGTATACTCTTATTGATCCCTTCTCAACACACACGCTTTTTTTTTTTTACATTTATTTATATTTCTCCGAAATTAGAATAATATATTAAATATATAAATATCCACAACTTATTCGTTTGTTTTTCATATTACATAAAATATATCAAATCAATATTTTTATGATGATTTAAGATCAATATAGCATACTTAAAAATAAAATTTAAAAAAGTGGTTTTACTTTAAAAATATATATCTAAATTCACTTTTTTTCTTCATTTGAGATATGCATTATTAACCTTATTGCGAATCGGGATAAAAGAATTAAATTGATATAAGTATCATGTAAAATGGAGAACAAACGAACAAGTTATAAATATTTAAATTGTTTTAAATGCTATTCAAGATTTTGACAAAAACGAATTAAAAAGATTACCAAAGAGAGAGTAGGTTTTTTCAATACTGGTATTTAAAAATATGTACGTTAATAGATTACTATTTGTGTATAAGTTATTTATATTGATAGGGTTTGAGAATTGATATGTGAAAACCTAGTTTTACTATTTAATAAACCAAAATGCGATTTTTGAAATGGCAAAATTGCAAAATAGCCCCAGTAACATAGGGGTGGTGGTAATTTAATATCACTAAATATACTTGGTAGTAAATTTACCCATTAACTTACAAAAAAAATAGCAATTTAACCCAAATTCTTCCCAAGAAAAAAAGCTCATTAGATTCTTTCATTTTTCGACGAAAAAATATTGACTTGGACCAAAATTGACCAAGTCAACGCCGATGTGGCAAAAAATAATAACAAAAAATAAAATTTTTTATTACAAAATCAGAAACTTGTTTTAAAATTTTAAAATAATTTCAAAAAACTATTTAAATTGAAAAAATAAACAAAAATATGGAAAATATATAATAAATTTGAGATTATTTTAAATTTCCAAAATAATCAATTAAAATATAAATTTAAAACAAAATCTAGGGTAATATTTTAAAATCTGGAACTATTTTAAATATAAGAAAAAGAAAATATGAGAAATTTTATTAAGAATCAGGTTTTATTTTAATATGTAAAATATTATATTAAAATACATAATTAAAAACACCCAGAAAATATTTTATATAAGAAATTGTTCTGCATACGAAAAGACAATGTTTTAGATATCTTTAGAAAATTATTTTGTAATACCTGAAATTATTAAAAGTATTTTCAGATTTTTTTTTGGATATTTACTCATATTCTTTTTTGATTTTATATTTTTAAATATTTCATTGTATATTCAATACAATTTTAAAAATTTTATAAAACCATTTTCCAAATTTTATTTTATTTTATATTTTAATTGCCTTCTTTTCACATATTTCATAAAAAATGGATTTTAAAAATACTTTTCAAGTTTTGTTTAATTTATAGTTTAATAATATTTTTTTTGGCATATTTTAAAATCTCAAATCTTATAATATATTTTTCATATTTTTTTAAATATTATATTTTAAAAGATTCTTAAAATAAATTTCTCATTTTAAATATTTTTAATTGATTTTTATTCCACATCAGAATTGACTTTGTCAAAATTGGTTAAAATCAACATTTTTCGCTAAAAATTGAAGAATCCGGCGAATGTTTGCTTTCCGTCGAGATTGAGATTAAATTGTAATTATTTTATAAATTATTGAATAAATTTACCACCATATATATTTAGTGGTATTAAGTTGTCAATCTTCTAAGTTATTGAAAATATTTTGCAATTTTGCCTTTTGAAATCTTGATTTAGACGTAACTTAGTATTTAAGTGGTTGATAGTGGGCCAAGGGCCATGTTGGCCCCGCTAGCAATGCGAAAATGCCTAATAAAAGACATGAGTATTTTGTTCAATAATGTTATGTAACCATCGAAGTGATCAATTAACTTGTACAAATGCACCATTGAAATTTCCAGTATTTTGCCTCATTTCATATAAAATTAATGAATTCATTAACAAATTGGGGCGTCCAAGTTTCAAGGGAAAACCTGCCGGTGTTTGGGCTTGGGCAACTATCACTGGCCCATAATCTAATAAGCTAACTTTTCTTACTTTTAGTGGCGGCTTTGGTAACTCGGGCGAATATCTAAAAGGAGTTAAGAATAACCCCCCACTTACTTCTTGTTATATTGATATCATCACGAGTTCGATTGATCATTTCATATATTATCTAGAACTTTCTGTTATCTTTTTAAATTAAGAATTTACAATCACTTCCGTGCCAAGATTCTCAACTAGTTTCTACTTTTCGTGGTTTTATTTATAAGGATTGAATTACCCAACTCAACTTATCCTTATAGAAATACAATTTGTTCTCTTGTTAAATAGTTGTTTCATACATCTTGGCACCATCTGATTTGTTAGATATGTGAGGGGGTTCACATCGGGTTGGTTGACTCCTCAATCACCTGACAAATTAGGTGTTGTCAAATCACATTTGACACCGACTTATGACGGCCATTAGCTAATTTCATTGTTTAACGATTGTTTCATAATTATTTATTTTTGTTTTCCTATTTGTAATAATAGTTTTAAAATCCTAAATAATAGAAAAGTGAACCCTAAGTATCAAGTTATTATAAAATACACAATGGTTTAAAATTTATTTTGTAATTATTTCTTGTTTGTATTAAAATTATTTTATAATTATTTCATATTGATATCATGTTTAGTGATTGTTTTATTTTTGTTTCTTAATTGTTTCTTATCTCCGACTGATGATTTATAAAACCTAAATAATAAAAAGTGAACTCATAAATACATCAGATTTATATTGTTTTTTCTAATATCTAAATAATAGAAAAATAAATTCTATTAGTATTTTTCTAAAACTTGAATAATGTAAAAGTGATCCCTATTACAATTATATTATATTTTTAAAATCTAAATAATTGAAATGTATTGTTTAAAGAGTGTTCCTTGTTTGTTTCAAAGTCGTCCACGACACAATATTTCTTTTAGTTATTTCATCACACTTTTCTTGTGTATTTTTTTATGTAGTACCACCACAACTTCGTAAGTCGACCACCAACAAACTATAAATTCGAACCCACCTTCGACAAGCCAATATCTAGAAGTGTTAAATCGGTTAAAATTGGCTGATTAATTAACCATCGGTTAAATTAACTGGCCAAACTTTAACCGCAATCGAACCGGCGGTGAACCGATTAGGTTACGGTTAAGGTTGATTAACCGAACCGGCGGTTAACCGCTGTTTTTTTAATTGAATTTAAAAAAACTTGAATAAAATTTAAATAATTGAGATGAATGATAAACTTAAATAGAATTAGAATGAGATAAATAGATGAGGACTTAAATAACAATTGAATTTTTAAAGTAAAATGTTTAAAAATATATTTTTTTTAAAAAGGATTTGATTTTAATTCTAATATTAGAAATTAAAATTAAAATTTTTAAATTATAATATTGGAATTAACTTGCCTATGTATTCTTGTAGATAAATCAAAGACCACGTAGTTCGATTATTTTTATTTTGAAAAAAAAAAAAGAGTAAATAAAAAAGAATTTGATTTTAATCTAATATTAAAAGTTAAAATTTTAATTCTAATATTATAAATTAAAATTAAAAATTTTAACTTTTAATATTAGAATTAACCTGCCTACATATTATCGTCAAGAAATCAAGGTCCGCGTAGTTCTTATACTTACTTTATTTACTACGTTATGTAGATATTGAAGGAGGCTCGTCTTCATTCAATCGTCGTCGTCGTTGCTTCCTGAAGTGGTATCGTAATGGTCGCTCTCTTCACCGTCATCCAATTGCATTTCTTTTTATCGTTTTTCAGCTTTAACCTAATCATTTATTAACATTTGATTTTCAAGATTTTTGGGCAATAAGTTAGATCGGCGATCATCTAACATAAAGCCTTCAATGCTGAAGGCTTGTTTAACAGAAACTGTTGAGGGGTTCAAACGAAATGCACAAACCCATCTCGACACGCGGCCATACACACAAACACATCTCGACACACTTACACCCGAACCAAAACACATGCACAAACCCAAATCTCGCCGGAATCAAAAACCGAGTTCAAAATCATGTTTCTCATGAAGAGAGCTTTCATTTAATATAAAGTTCATTAAATTCTGACAACCCGAAGGGCAAGAACGGTCGATCGCCGGCGAGCGGCGTTCGTGGCCCCGTCACGACTTCTCCAGAATCGGTTCGTAAAATTATAATTAAACACTAATCGTCAATACGAACAATTCGATATATTAAACTACAATTTTGGACCTTCGATTCGCCGGGAAAATAGTTGTCGAAGTTCGACGGTTCCGTCTCGAGTCGTGGCAGCGCCCAGAGAATTCGTCTGCGTTTTGCCAATGATCCAGAGCTCCGATTGTCGACCCGAGAATTTTAAAAATGCCAATTTGACCCCTCTAAGTTTCAATTTAGTCCTCCTAAATTTAGTTTTGGTTTATTTTGAATTGACCCCAATCAGAGTTTTGAAAACTGCATATTGACCCCATAACTTTTCAAAGTTGCAAAAATCTCAATTTGATCCCCAATTACTTTATTAATTTTTCAAAACCGTACAACTTTCTTATTTTTGAGCCGAAGTGGATCAAACGACTTCCAAATAATTTCGAATTCAAAACATAGCTTCGTTATAGCATCCTCCTATGTAAGACATATCCAAAATTACAATTTTACCCTTTGAATTCTAGATTTCAAGAATCGAGGCCCGAATGCTCTTATTTTCATATTGTGCGATATAGATTGTTAGTTTCTTTTCCAAGTGTCTTAGGACCTTAGATAGTACTTTAATATATGTTATATTTATAGTTTTTATAATTATAATATATTTTAGGACTCAACATGGACTTTTATTCGAAAGCGACGAGACCTTTCATATACTGGATCGGAAACCTCGTGAAGCCGTCGTAACTTTATATTTAACTCTGGAAAGAACTTCAAAGAAGGTGAGTGAAACTTTCTAAACTGGGTAGTTTGAATATTTTCAAACCATAATGCGTTGTTTGTGCTTATTTGTGAGTGAAATATTTTTAACTAGAAAGTTTGAGATTTTCCAAATCATGAAGCACTTGTTGCTTGAATATATTTTTTTTGCTTGTATAAGCCTTTTGAAAAACAGTATTTTGAGGGAAAATATGCAAGTGTGCTTCGCCCTTGTGCTTGTGATTAATCATAAATTCAATTCTATAATTTTATATCAAAGGGATCATTTGAACTCGACTTTTATTATTGATTGTCCTGTTACTGTCAACTGTTATTGTTTGTCCAATGTATTGTCTGTTACTGTCTGTCAGGCACGAGTAGTTTGGGCAATCAATCGAGCAGGTTGCCTGTGGTTCTTGCTTGACTACTCGTGGTACCTATTCCCATTTTTCCTGGTCGGGTCGGAGACGATGGCAGGATTTGAGTCGTAGATTAGGTATATTCCGGAATATGTAGTACCCTGGATTTGAATCCCATAGATAAAGGGACGTCGAGCCTACTGGGAGGGATAAGGTGATTGAGGCTTCGTCTTATTGGAGTGTCACCTTTCATGGTGAGTGGAAACGTATGGGTCCATGTTTGATCGACATCGATTTTACGTTTATGTGAGTTAATATAGCTCGGAAGCTAAGTGCTATGCGTGGGAGTCACCTCTAGAGTCCTTCGAGAGCTAAGTGCTATGCGCGGGAGCCACTATAGAGTTCTGTAGTTGGACACTCAATAATTGGACTGACTGTTTTAGAACGAGACAGATTTTCCTGTCTGTTCAACTGTCAACTGTTTCAATTGATTTCTTAAAAACAAGTTAGCATTATTTGTTTGTTTTAAATGTGATGATGGGTTAGTTTTTGAGAATTCTATTGTTTATTTAATTAAAAAAATATTTTAATTTTGAAACTGTTGACTAGAGTTTTGTTAAACGTATGAAAATACACTACAAAAAAACAGCAAATTTTCGAGGGATTTTCCGAGGGAACACCGAGGGAAATAAAAATCCCTCGGTTTTTCCCGAGGGAATTACGTTCCCTCGGAAATCAGGGCGCCAAATGCTCCCGCCATGTTTACCGAACGAAAAACCGAGGGATGACCGACGGGTGGTTTTTCGAGGGAAGTAGTCCCTCGGAAAACCGAGGGATATTAGATTCCCTCGGTTTCATTTATTATTTTTTTTAAAAAAAAATAATTAAATTTCCGAGGGAATATAATTTCCCTCGGAATTATTCTGAGGGATAACGGATTCCCTCGGAATTATTCCGAGGGAAATTGTATTCCCTCGTAATTTAATTAATTTTTTTAAAAAAATTAAAAAAAATTAAAATCTTAAAAAATAGAAAAAAAATAATACAAAATAGGATTTATTTCCGGGACACTTAGGCGCACCCATCCCCGTCGGGTTTTGTTTCTATTTTTTACTATTTTTTGGATTTTTTTCTATTTTGTTATTTAACAAATAGGCATGGTGATTTTATATGCTTCTCCTCACCATCCGTACAAGTTTGGACTCTTCTCTCTCCTCAAAACTGCTTCTCCACCAATCAACTCAATGTAAGTTTGTATGCTTTCATTTTCGGTTCAATATTATTGCAACTATATAGGGTTAAATTATTATTATTAGTCATGTGAAAATCACAAATTGCCAAAAAAAACAGAATAGCATATTTTGTATATAAATAAATAAATCTTATTTTAGCCTCTTAAATTATTAAAGAACGATTTTGCTTATAATGGAATTATAAAACCGAAAAATAGTAAAAAATAGAAACAAAACTCGAGAAATTACGACCGGGGCGGGGAGGGGTGCGCCTCGGCGACCCGGAAATAAACCCTATTTTTTTCTATTTATTTGAATTTTTTTTTTTGACATTTCCGAGGGAATTCAAAATCCCTCGGGGGATTTTGAATTCCCTCGGAAATGTCAAAAAATAAAAAAAAATTCAAATAAATATAAAAAAAATAGAAAAATCGTAAAAACGAAACCGATCCTATCATCTTAGGCACGTGGGGTTGTTTTGACCCCAAATTCAATCTTAAAATACCAACGAGCATGTGCGTGCCCTCACGTGTCGTGGGGTTCGACCAACAACAAAATACGATTGATCGATGAACTCCTTCGGTTGGAAACGTGAAGCGACGTAGCGTCGTGATTTTTGATATTTGGAGGAGGTGTGCGTCTCGTCGTTGTGGAACCACGGGGGTCGGACGTCGATCGTTTAGTGCGCGTTTTCTATTTTTTTTCGATTTTATATGAATAATGGAAAAAACCGAAAAAATAGTAAAAAATAGAAACAAAACTCGAGAAATTACGACCGGGGCGGGGAGGGGTGCGCCTCGGCGACCCGGAAATAAATCCTATTTTTTTTCTAGTTTTTTCTATTTATTTGAATTTTTTTTTATTTTTTGACATTTCCGAGGGAATTCAAAATCCCTCGGAAATGTCAAAAAATAAAAAAAAAATTCAAATAAATAGAAAAAAATAGAAAAAATCAT
>BMAC01001355.1:61857-82469 GCA_014905375.1 Phtheirospermum japonicum
GAATTATTTTTTTTTTTTTTTAATTTCCATTATTTTCTAAGCCATAAAAATAATTTTAAAAATATAATTAATATAATTAATATATATATATATAATTCGATCGGTTCGATTATATCGGGTTTTTTGGTAGTCAAACCGAAACCGACCGAATTGACCGAATATTTTACGATAAAAAACCGAAAACCAAAACTATCTTAAAAAAATCGAACCAAGATTTTCAATTCGATCGATTTTTCCGCGTCAATTCGATTCTTGCACGGAAATCTGCACACCGCCTAATCACAACAGCAAGCCACATGGCCCACCATCCCTTAATATAACAAATAATCTCTCTGAATCACGACCTACATTTATCAACACTTGATTATTACTCAAAATTCAATATATATGAAAAGTAAAGAATTTCTTAAAAATGATTTTTTATTTTCACATGAATGATTAGTCTTTATTGTTAATTTGTGGTTTATATTTATTTTCAAGCCTTAGCGAATGGCTTGTTTTCATGGTGGTCAGTTGGACTGGCTTTGTTGTTCTCATTAACCTATCATTTTCTCTTTATTTATATATTTTCATTTTATCACATGTAAATAATATTTACCAATACCAAGAACTCCAATTTTTGTCAATTCACAAATCATTCACAAACCTTCTGAAAAACTCCAACATTTTATCTTTTCTTCCACATCTATATATATATATATATATATATATATATACATATATATATATATATATATTAAAGTAGAGGTCTGGATAGAGAAAAAAAATATGAGTAGAATACCACGTAAATGCCACGTAGGAATTATTTTCTTTTTTTAGTTGTGCTAGGGAATTTTATTAACATAATTATGATAGATACCTTATTTAATATTATTATGATTTGGTTTCTTTTTTTAATTAAAAAGCCACCTTGGATTAGTTTCCTATTTTAATTATGTAGGAATCTTCTTAACATAATTAGAATAGATAATCTAATTAATATTAAAATAATAAGAATTAATATTATATATATATATATATACACACACACATGGAATGCCACGTAAATGCCACGTAGGATTATTTTCTTTTTTTAGTTATGTAGGAATTTTTATTAATATAATTATGATAGATACCTTATTTAATATTATTATGATTTGTTTTTTTAATTAAAAAGCCACTTTGGATTAGTTTCCTCTTTTAATTATGTAGAAATCTGTAAAAATATCAACTAATTGTCTATTAGTTGTTGGTGATATTGATCCACAAAGTGATAGCAAGAGAATTGCAGTAGAAAAGAGATCTGGTAATTTGAAACATATCAACGAGTTGCATCCTTTGTATGTTGCCTACACTATCCATTACTATTTTCATGTGGCGAAGACAACCACAGGGAAGACATATCTTTTTTTGAACCTAAAAAACCTAAAAGCAAGGGTACACAATATGTGAGCCAGATGGAGTTCTTTTCTCACCGATTGCATGAAAGAGGCACGGAGGTACTCACTATTCTATATATTCGGCGACTCATACAAAAATTCATAATTGATGCATATACAATTATTGAATATTCAAAATTGTGGTATATTAGAACTCATCAAAAAAATTATGAAGTGAGATTTACAGTAGGATTGTTGATGTAGTGTTATGAGGTGATGCAAATGGCTGGTACTCATGTTGTCTTGCCCACGATATTTACTAGCGTTCACTAGAGGTCGTTTCACATAATTTTTTTCTATACTGAATTGTGTAGCTTATTTATATGCTAAATAGTGTAACCAATTCAGATTTATAAAGTATTTGTTTAAATAGGGTAATAAATATAACTATAGGTTCCCTATCAGAACAAATGTGAKGATGTAGAGGATAAAAATATTGATGAGATCAACATGTATTATGATTGTCATTACATTTTTCCACGCGAAGCGGCGTGGTGAATATTAGTTTATGAAATTTAGTATAAAACTCCACCTATCACGTGTTTGAGTTTTTATCTTCCAGAAGAGTATAATGTATTGTATAATGATAATGATAATGAGTTTGCTTTATATTTAGTTTCCTAAAAAAAAATCTAGTACTCAAAAACAAAAGAATGGATGCCTAGAAAAGTAGATTTATTTTCATTAGTACGAATTTACTATATTCCGCCAAAATTGATAAAGTAATGGATGCAATATATTTAATCAAGAGTGGTGTATTTCTCATCTATAGATAAAGATGATACTTTTTACAACTGTTAAATCTAATAGTGGAAGTTTTCTTAATGTAATATCTAATAACATAACTTTTCTTCTTCTTCGAAAGGAAGAAATGTGCATTCTAGATTTAGGGTCACTTTTAATATCCACTAAGATTTCGATCATTACTGGTACTCCACTTTCAAAATTAATGGTGGATGCGCATCTCATTATTTGGGACGAAACTCCAATGGTGCATAACCATTATTTTGAAACTCTGGACAAAACATTGAAAAACGTGATGACATTGCAAAATAATTCTAATACACAGCTTCCATTGGGTAACAAAATAATAATTCTTGGTAGAATTTTTTATCAAATTTTGTCGGTTATTTCAAAAAGTACTAGACCAGACATAGTTCACACAGTGATCAAATATTCGTATTTATTGACTCATTACATAGTTTTGAAGTAAAACAAGAATGTGGTGTTGCAAAATCACAATGCAGATCTCAATTGTATCAAGTTAAAGAAAGTTTTCAACTTGATAAATAGTATAAGAGATGTAATAGTTGGAGGACCAAATGATGGTATTGTTCAAATTGAAATCTAAGTTATCTATTATTGAAAGATGATGGTGACCATATTTTGTCAATTGTGGCGAGCATATATCTACAATTTAGAATAACTACTGAATGTTTCGCTTATTTGGAGGGTCGGGCTATTCTTTCCCCAACACTTTTCTATTATCGTTTGCATCTTGATACTAAGGATCCTCCGCCCAGAAGATATATAGTTAATTGTGGTAAGTTGGTAAATGCATTATATATGTATGTTGAAACACAGTTTCATGAAAACAATATACATATAAGCATATGTACACATAAACTACAAAAACAAAAGTTTATATAATTTATTAACACACGATAAACATTTTTCATCCTGACACAAAATTACCTAAATCACTAAAACAGAGCTAAATCCCAAACAACCCTGAAATAAAATACTATCTAAAATCAACCACCGAGCAGCGAAAACGGATAAGGCGTCGGTGGTGGCCCACCATGCTCCTCCAACGCTAATTCCTCAAAATAATTCGTACGAACTTCACCGCCGTTACCTAATGGCGGTGCCACCACCGCAAAATCACCGGAAAAGGGGCTAAACATTGATGAGCTAGAAAGAGTGGCAAAACCGTGACATTCTTGCATGACCATAGGCATACCTATACTACGCCCATGACTAAAATTTTCATCGAGTGATGAAATCTCGAACGACGGTGAAGACTGGCAATAAAAACCGACGCTCAAGTTTTCAGGCGACGAGTTCGACGTCGTTTCGTCGATTCTATTAATTCCTTGATCCTCTTCGCTTTTGAAGGATGAACTTGGCCCAACTCCTAAAGACAGGAACATATCAGATTTTTATTCAACGAGGTACCAAAACAATAAAGGGTCAATTACAAAAAAAAAGATGTACCCTTTTAAAATTACAAAAAACACCCCTAACATTTTATTTCGTCTTACATATACCACTTCAAGAGCGAATCGACATTTCACCCCCTCCCCACATTTATAAAAGTATTTCAGTTAGTACTTAATTTTAACTCCGAATCAAATTTCAGGGTTATTTTTGTAATTTTGAAAGTAAAGTTGATTTTTTTTTTTGTAATTAGGCCAAACTTCAAGGGAAGTTTTTCTAATTATCCGTAAATACAACTATATAACTGCACCGAAATTAAATCATTTATAGTAACAAGATTAAAAAAATAATAATAAATAATTTATAAACTAACACACAATTCAGCATACCTCCGTCTTTGCCCGATGAAGAACTCGATGAAGCCGCAGATACCAAGACCTTTCTCTTTTTCTCGATATTATTATCAAACGTCAACGTTCTCGACTTTTCCTTCTCGACCATTATTCGTCGCAAGATGTGAGGGTCCTCGACGACTTTGTACAAGAATGTCATCATCTGTTGTGGTCTCCTCTCGGTCGCCTCTAACCTACGGTTCATGTTCTCCATTTCTTGCTCTAAGCTCTTTTGTTCTTGTTTCAGCTTCGCGATCTCAGTTAACAAGAGCTCCTCATCCTCGTCGTCCTCGTGCTTGACAAGAGACGAGTATGTGTTTCCAGATTGTCGTTTTCTTGCAATGTTTTTTAGAAGTTGCGTTTGCCCGCGCAAAAACCATTCGTTTGCGAATTCCCATCTGTCCGGATCAACTTTCCTAAAACCCTGTTTGGAAATTAAACACACACAAAAAAAAATTATTTTCATATTATAAAAACATTAAAAATTGAGCAGAGAGATTAAGGATCAAGAATAACAAATTATCATCGCAATAAATGACATGAATAACATAACATTAAGGATTTCCTGAGAGAAGCAGAAAACTCAGGAAAAATACCATAAGGTTTGACCTAATTACAAAAATCTCCACTTATCTTTCAAAAATTACAAATAACACCTTCTTGGAGTTTTACTCTACGGATACCCCTGATGACACACTTTGTAAAATTAAACAAAACAAAACAACAACAACAACGACAACAATAATAATAATAATAATAATAATAATCAAAAAGGGGTATTTGTGGTTTTAAAACATATCTGGGTTTGACTAAATCTCAATTTTCATTTACCTCATATCCAACAGTCTATTCAGATGAAGTTCAATCTAACAATAAGCACAATTTGCAACAACAACAACCAAAAACAAATTTAAAAAAATCACAAAACCCTACCATTGTTTTCAATTTCCACCAAAACCCATATCAGAAATAATACCAAAAAGAAAAAAAAAATCAAAAACATGAAATTGCAATAATATTACTCACATAAGTATTGAGCTGACGCACGAAGCTGGAGAAATTGTTGTGCTTAAAATAAACCGGCAAAATCCTGTGTGAAAAAACCAAAGGCTCCAAAACAATGAAGCTATTATTATCAGTCCCCCATGAAATTAACCCATTTGTCGAAGGGTCACTAACCATTTCGTATGTTTTCATTACAAACGGCGCTATTATACTACTGCCCTCCATTCCATATATGCGCAAACAAATTTCTTCAAGACCCTTTAAATACCCTAGAACAGGTTTTTTTATTTTATTCTTAGAGAAAACAATAATAATAATAATATTACAAGAAAATCTGAGCTTTCAAACAAACGGTCTCCATGATATAAGGTTATGGGGGTGACAGGGCTTTTGTGACACCGAGACGAATGTGACAACAGCAATATAGGAGTACTACTTAGTAATAAAATTTAAAAAAAAAATCAAACAAAATAATTTTACTGTTTAAATACTTGATATGTTATAGAAAAAAACTCACTCGAGCCCAATAAGATTAAAAAGAAAAATCGGTCTCAAATTATAACTTTGTCACTTATTATTGAAATTGAGAGCTTATATTATTTACATACCAAGTGAATTACTTATTTTTAACGGCTTTAATTTTATGATATTTATTGCGAAGGTACCGCAAAGAAAACTAATAAAAGAAAGTAAATATAGTTGCAACGATAATTACCAACTCCAATCTTTTTGGCTCGTCAAAAGTGTTTTTTTTTTTTTAACGAACGTCAGAAGTATATTTTTATATTAATAAGACATTTTTTTATTTTTAAAATCCAAACTATCACGTACTACGATGGTGTGGGGATCGGGACCAAGAGGGTATATGGCTATGGAGATGGGGGCAAATGCTGATTGGTCCTACTGTCTTTTCATATTCCTTTTTGTTCATCGTTGGATTGGTTTGGTTGGTTTATATGTTTTCTACGTAGTTTTTGTCCCTCTTCTTGATGTGCATTTATTGTCTACAGTTACTTCAATTAAGAATCACATATGGGCAAATGTTTGCTAAACTCGGATCGAACAACTTACTATGGGTTATTGGTTAGAGTAATTGAACAGTATTTAACAATTAGGAGTAAATATGTTTATAATTTAACAAGTTAAATACTACTACAAAATTAGTGTTGAGGTTAAGGTGGAATGCTTATGTGATACTTCGATTTTAGCGAAGTGGTCCAAATTTTCAGAAATTGATACGTGTCAAGTTGTCTGATGAAGATGCCAAAGGGGGTAAAGCTGTAGTCACAGCTAAGCGACTCGTTCATTGAGAATTTGTTTGCCAACCTTTTTTTTTTCTTTAATGATAGGGATCATTTGATATATAATGCTAATGCTTGTGAAATCCTGAGAGAGAGAGAGAGATAATTTAGAGTTTTGGTTATGAGATCATGAGATGAGATAGATAGAGAGATAATTTAGAGTAAGAATATTTTAAATTTTATCCGTATTTCTTAATTATATTATTTCTTTTTAATATTAAAGTTTAAATATGGATACATAAGTAAATGTATAAAATAAATATATAAATTGTAATATAATTTAATAAAATTGATGAATGTGAACCACCATCGGACCTAACAGCGGACCAAATACTAAGAGACCGATGTTTGTGTAAGCAATTATCATGATTATTGAATATATTATTGAATATATCTGATTTCTCTCTCCTTCCGTCCTTAATTCCATTCTACGATGTTCGTGAATTCAATAGATTGTAACGACGGAGAGAGGACCAAATATCTTTATATATAATTTTATCTGCAAAAGGCAGTTATTGCAGAACATGAATCACACGGTCTATCAACGTGTGCGGAGTTGGGTGAAAACCAACTCTTTTATTAACCAATGTATATTAATAAAACTTATCTATTAAATTTATTAATTATATAAACCATTATTTAGATATTAAAACTAATTAATTAATATCTAATTTTATATATATGGGGTCACATATATCTAACATTTTCCCATTTGGCCGAGTGACAGAATATACGTTCATGGTTTAAAGATTAATCATAATGTGCACATCATAATGATAAGTTTTAATTTCATTGGTCGATTCATAATTCATTATTAAGTATATACTAATATGAGTTACGGCGGTTCTATATCAATTACCCGACATAGTTCCTTCCATGTACCACAATATTAGTTTTCTACTTAAATTGTCATAAATGTAAAATCAATAATGGTCCACATTAATGTCTAATAATAGACAAGATACTGTTAAAGTTGTGTCAACATTTATGTATATATTAGTGACAAACAGGATATGTATTAATTTTTCAGAAACAATACATAAAAGAGCTCAAAGTGTCAAATACATAAAGCATAGAATCATTAGGTTACATTAACAATCCCCATTCTTCCGACATGTTCAATAAATGACTTTGGGGATAATCCTTTAGTCAAAGGATCTGCAATCATGAGATTAGTGCTAATATGCTCGATTGACATCTTTTGTTTCTTAACTTCTTCTTTAACGACAAGGTATTTTAATTCCATATGTCTAGCACCTTTTGAATACTTGTCGTGTTTAGAGAAGAAAACTGCTACGACATTATCACAATAAACTCTCAGCTGCTTGTCAATACTGTCGATTATTCCAAGTCTTGAGATAAAATTCCGCAACCAATTTACTTGAAGTGAGGCTTCAAAGCATGCCACAAATTTAGCTTCCATAGTGGATGCAGCAATGACAGACTGCTTCACACTTTTCCATGATATTGGTCCCCCATCTAATAGGAACACATAACCAGATGTGGATTTTCTCGTGTCAACACATCTGGCATGATCTGAATCTGAATAACCGATCACCTCTAAACGATCAGACTTACGATAAGTAAGCATGTGATCTTTTGTCCCTTGCAAGTACCTCAATACTTTCTTTGCAGCTATCCAGTGATCTTTTCCTGGATTGCTTTGATAACGACCAAGCATTCAAACAGCAAAACTGATATCTTGCCTCGTACAAGTCTGTGCATACATTAAGCTCCCAACAATTGATGCATAAGGAATATCTTTTATTTGCTTACGTTCCAATTCATTCTTTGGATATTGCATAAGATTAAACTTATCTCCCTTCTGAATTGGAACGATACTTGATGAGCACTTTTCTAAATCTCTTTAAAACTTTGTTAATATGCTTTTTGAGACAAATCCAATAATTCTTGTGATCTATCCCGAAATATTTCTATTCCGATCACATAAGTTGCCTCACCCATATCTTTCATTTTAAAGTTTTTCGTGAGAAATTTCTTGGTGTCATACATCAAACCAAGATCATTCGTTGCAAGCAAGATGTCATAAAACATACAGAATCAGAATAATAAACTTGCTCCCACTGACTTTCAGATAAATACATCGATCAACAATGTTTTCTTCAAATCTAAAAAAAGTGATGGTATCATTGAACTTAAGATACCATTGACGGGAAGCTTGTTTAAGTCCGTATATCGATTTCTTTAGTTTACACACCATACGTTCTTTTCCTTCTTTGGAGAAACCTTCAGGTTGATCCATATAAACTTCTTCATCCAAATTACCATTTAGAAAGGCTGTTTTCACATCCATTTGATGTAACTCTAAATCATAATGAGCCACTAAAGCCATAATAATTCAAAAAAAATCTTTCTTAGAAACCGGTGAAAAAGTCTCATTATAATCAATACCACTTTTCTGAGTAAAACCTTTTGCAACAAGTCTGGCCTTATGTTGTTCGATATTACCATTGGAGTCGCGTTTGGTCTTAAAGACCCATTTACACCCGACTCTTTTAGAACCTTCTGGTAATTCAACAAGGTCCCAGACTTCATTCTGTTCCATAGATTTCAACTCATCTTTCATGACATTTAACCATTTTATAGAATTATCACTTTCCATGGCATGTAAAAATGAAACTGGATCATTATCAACCACTAAGTCATATTCTGACTCATGAAGATAAACCACATATTCATCTGAAATAGCAGATCTCCTTTGTCTTTGAGATCTACGTAATTGCGTTTCATGTGGTTCATTTATTGCAGGTTCATTATCATTATTGTGAGTTTCATGGTCATTAATGTGTTGTTCTTGCCTAATATTAGGATGTTCAACAATGGGAAGAATAACAACTTTACAAGGAGTTATGGGCAAAGGAATTTGCACCCTAACTTCTTGAATATCCACATCTCGTGGTTCTTGGCTCCCACTAATTTCATAGTTTTCAATGAACCTAGCATTTTCAGTTTCAATAATTCTTGTACTATGATTAGGACAGTAAAACCTATACCCTTTAGACTTTTCAGGATAGCCAATGAAGTAACCACTGATGGTCTTTGGGTCCAATTTCTTTTCTTGTGGATTGTAAGCTCTTACTTCTGCCGGACAACCCCAAATATGCAGGTGCCTTAAACTAGATTTCCTACCAGTCCACAGTTCAAAAGGAGTCCTAGGAACTACCTTATTAGGAACCCTGTTTAACAAATACACGACAGTTTTAAGAGCTTGCATCCACAATGATGTGGGTATGAAGAATTACTTAACATACTCCTAACCATATCCAAGAGAGTACGATTATGTCTTTCTGCTACACCATTATGTTGTGGTGTACCTGGCATAGTATATTGAGCACATATACCACGCTTTTCAAGGAATTTGGCAAATGGGCCTGGACATTGCCCAGATTCATTATATTTTCCATAAAATTCACCTCCTCTATCAGATCTAATAATCTTCACTTTTCTATCTAGCTGTCTTTCAACCTCAGTAATAAATACCTCGAGGGCATCTACTGACTGAGACTTTTCATTTAATAGATAGATATAACCATAACGTGAAAAATCATAGATAAAATTGATAAAATATCTTTCTTTTCCGAAAGAGGAAACATCAAAAGGCCCGCAGATATCGGTGTGTATTATTTCAAGAAGATGTGTGCTTCTAGTGGCTCCCTTCTTTGCGTGTTTTGTTTGTTTTTCCATAATACAATTCACACAAATGTCAAGATCGGTAAAATCCATATTTGGAAGGAGTTCGTTCTTTACCAATCTTTTCATTCATTCTTTGGAAATATGCCTCAAATATTAATGCCACAAGAAAGCAGAATTTTCATTCACTAAACCACGTTTAGTTCCAACATTATGATGTAGGGTTAAAAGAGTCTCGGCAAAATTATTATCGAGCTTAAGTTTATAAAGACCATCATTAAGGACACCGGAACCAATATAAAGTTTTTGTTTAAACAAACTAAAACATCTATTCTCAAATTTGAAGGAATATCCAACAGAATCAAGTCTTGAAAGAGAAACCAAATTACGAGAAACGGAAGGTACATAAAGAGTTGGAAACAAATCTAAATGGTGTCCGGAATCTAAAATAAGACGATAAGTTCTAATAGCTTCAACAGGAGCTTTGACTCGATTTCCCATGTACACATACTTTTCATTTGGATTTGTGATTCGGGTCGTAAGGAATCCCTGCATCGTATTTGAAACATGAGTGGTGCAGCCGGAATCAAGCCACTAGGTATTATGAGGAACTTCAACTAAATTTGATTCGAAACATAGGAAAGCTTTAAGCATACCTTTCTTTTCGAACCATGCCTTACGTTTCAGGCAATCTCTTTGGAAGTATCCGGTTTTCCCACAAAAACGACACTTGAGATCGTTATGTTCCTTTTTCTGGATTTGGACAGATGACTCATTCACTTTCAATGGTCCATGCTTGCCCTTTCCTTTCTTTCTTACCAGCTCCATGATTGGTAACGAGATGAATGGAATGAGTTCCTTGATTCTTAATCCGTGTTTCCTCCTGAACTAACATACTGTGAAGTTCATTTACATTCTATTTGTCTTTCATGGTATTATAGTTAATTTGGAAAGGACCATACTCAGAAGGCAGTGAATTCAAAATAAACTGCACGAGGAAGTTATCATCCACAGTCATCCTTAAGGACTTAAGTCTTGCTTCAATGTTCGTCATTTCAATGACGTGCTCATGCATGCTACGAGAACCATCAAACTTCATGGTAGTTAAAGTAGCCATTAATGTCCCAGAAAGAGACTTATCAGCAGTTTGCGAGCGTTCTCCCACTGATTTCATGAATTCCTTAGCATTTTCAATTTGAGGGAGAGTGGACTTGATGTTGTTTGCTATACTCATTCGCATAAGCATAAGGCTTAGTCTATTCGATCTTTCGCAAGCATTATGGACAAATATTTCAGTGTTGCTGCTAGTATCAGTAATCGCAGCAGGCTTTTCAACTTGAAGTGCTAAGTCAAGATCCAAAACACCAAGGTGAAGTTGGATTTGCTCGCACCATTCATAATAGTTAAGCCCGTTAAACATAGGAACAGACGAAGCATACGAAAGAAGAGAAGCATGAATGAGTACTGCAATTAGAAGAGTTGATTGGTACATTAACGCTTTGAGATTACATAATTCGGATTCGAGAATAAGTTCTCCTTTGGGCGATCCAACAATGTACTACATTAAACGTAATTGATGCTAAAGGCTAGATTTTCTAAATAATTGGTATTAAAAATATTTTAATTAAATATGTTCGCCATCTTTGGATATGGTAACACATCTAATAAAATATTTTAATTAACCATAATAATGTTCTTGATCCTAAAATAATTGATCTACCTTTGGGTGGATCCTTAAATATTCTATAATCAATGAACGTCATTATACCCAATATTATATCATAATGTCATTTCGATTATATCATCACATAATTATGGGTAGTTGAATTTTCATTTAATTTGACATTTATAATAAACTTTCTAATTTGGTCACTTTGGTGACTAACAAATTATTCATAATATATAAGTCAAATTAAATAATAAATATTACGAATTAGATAACTTCATAGTTAAGCCACTTTGATGGCTAACTAAATCATCTATTTTAAAATTTTCAAATACACACAATGATATTTGAAATTCAATTCAGTCATAATTAATTCCTACAACAAAAGTGGTTTTGCATGAATAGATCACTGATACTATATCAATAAAGAAAACATGATCACCTAATCATTAATAGATAAACATGAGGAATTCATAAAATAAAACTTTATCCATACAAAATCAATACAGTAGAAAATAAAGTGAATAGTATTCATGCTAGAACAAACGTGGTCATCCGTAATTATTGTTCACAATTATTATTAATAATTATTATTTACGCATTGATTATTGTGGGCAGAAAATCCATGAACACACAGTTATCAAACGCATATGATTATCCAGGCAATTTGAGTGTGGCCAAATATCAAAACCCATGACATATGTACAACGGATAAATATGATCGTAATTGATATCACATACGCAAAACATAAGATTGCAGTGGAAATATAAATATTTGCCATACATAAATCGGAAAATCACGAGTTCATAAACCTGGCTCTGATACCACATGTAAGCAATTATCATGATTAATCATCGATCCTGAACTTCATGATTTTTACAATTAATTATGAATAATAAATAACTAACCGTGAGCAGCCATGTCCTTCAGTTTGGGCATAGCCAATAGAGCATTTTGATTACTAAGGTTTCTTCGCATGCTATCAAAATTGAGGGAGGGTACAAAGTGTCGAGCGGTGTTAGTAGGGGTGTAGATCCGATTTCGGTTAACCGTTGACCGATGGTCACGGTTAAAATCGTAACTGTCAACTGATCGCCGGCGATTAGGTTATGGTTAACCTGACCAACTAACCATAATCGCCGGTTAATCGGATCAAAAAAAAAAATTTATCGGCTGCCCTTCGCAAAAAATCAACGGTTGAGATCAACTAGCCGTTGAAGATCAACGACTGAAATTAAAAAAAAAAGTAGCCTTTGGTCATTAACCGGACCGTTTTAACGGCTACTTTTTTTATTTTTTTTTGTTTTGTTTTTTTTAATAGAGTTTGACACCTATAAATACTTCACTCTCCAACACCAATTTATCTCTACTTATTCTTCTTATTCTCTTATATTTTCAAGTTTCAAGTCAAGTTGCAAATTTGTGCAAAAAATAATATCAATAATATTCTTATTCTTATTAATTATTTTTTGATTAATATTACTATGGCAAGCTCTTCTCGTAATGTCAATACCAACACTCCAACCTATTCTCGTCGAGGTCGAGGATTTCGACGAGAATCTTCGGCCGTTGCCGGAGATTATGTTTCCGACGAGATGACGGCGGAGGAAGTTGAGAGCCTATATAATCAATTCAACTTCGATTCGCAACCTCAAACTAATTTTGAAGAGGAATTACCTAGCTCCGACGAATCCGAACCGCCGGCCGCCGTCAATTTGGATGAAGATGAGGATGAAGCAGCAGGTGATATGCCACCGCCTCAATCGAAATCGAGGGAATTTCAATCCCCCATCTTCCGATTGCATTTCACAAGAAAGACGATCAACGACGAATCTCGAGCGCAATGCAATTATTGCTCGAATCATTATCGGATGGAGGGTTTACAAAACTTACTTACAGCTTATTACGATGCATTATGACCTTTTTTAGAAGCTTTAAATATTGAAATTCCTAGGCCTCTTAATGTTGCTCACCAAGCACACCAATCTTTAGTTATATTTATTAAAGACTACAATGAATCTTCTAGTGATGTTAACGTGTCCCCTTCCCCCACAACTTCCAATATAAGACCCAACGATCCTCGACAAGCTCTAGCCCCATATACGAGGTTGCTTGAGGATACTAAGCGAAAATGGCAACAGGCTAGTGCTAGTCGATCAATGGAATTAGATAGTTATTTAGGGACTTTTGAACCGAGTTCGATTCCAAAAAAGCTCGATGGTATTACTAACGATATTGTGCAGTTTTAGTCGAAAATGGCCAGTATTTTTCCCACACTCTCTAGAATTGCCAAGGAGGTTCTCGCCGTGCCTGTTTCAACAGTTTGTGTTGAACAAGCCTTCAACACGGGAGGCTTTGTGTTAAATAAACGTCGGTCGGTGCTGTTACCCAAAAATCTTGAAAATCAAATGTCGATGAATGATTGGGTTAAAGCCAAGAAACGAGAACGATAAATGGAATTGGATGAAGATGAAGAGAGCGACTATTACGATACCACTTCGGGAAGCAACGACAATGACAACGACGAATAGGTAAGTAGGTAAGTGAGGTAAGTATAAGAACTACGTGAATTTTGATTCCTTTACAAGGATACGTAGACAAGTTAATTCTAACATTAAAAGTTAAAATTTAATTTAAACTTCTAATATTAGAATTAAAATCAAGTCATTTTTTTAAACTTATTTTTTTCAAAAAAAAAAATGAAATACGTGGACTTTGACTCATTTTCGAGGATACGTAAGCAGTTTAATTCTAATATTAGAATTAAAATCAAGTCCTTTTTTTAAACTTATTTTTTTTCAAAAAAAACACAAAAATGATCAGCTGCTTTTCTGTCGATCGACTGCCCTTCACAAAACCTAGAGTTTATGTCCTTCAATCAATCTAGCAGTCAATCGACTGCTTTCCTTTTAAAAATAAAAATAAAGATCGGCGATTCATTGCCGGTTCATTTAACCGGTTTAACCGTAACCTTAACCGGTTCTCCGCCGGTTAGGTTACAGTTAGGGTTGAACCGGTTAATTTAACCACCAGTTATTAACCGCCGATTAATAAACTGGCCAGTTATTAACCGGTTCAACACGTCTAGGTGTTAGATTAATAACATAAATTTATGGTGTCAAACATTGCACCATACATAATAATTGGTTGAATTCGTGGGACCAATGGATATATCTACTAATTTGATCCCAATGTGTTGATAAGTGACACAGATGTGAGCAATCATCTCTATAAGGCGGATGGCCGTTCGGTATCCTCTGTTTTTGACGATGCGAAAGCATCGATTGGGTCAAATGGTTTCTTTCTAGCTTAATCCGCCCGGACAGCAAGCACGAAATCGTTGTCCGTAATTAACCGAAGGAGCAACAACACGAACAGGCATGTACGTACGCTGCACGATAATCTAAAAAATGAAAGCTCGACCTCTGAAGTCTGTAGTCCTTCCAGTTTCAGTGTCAGGTATTTGCCATCAATCGATTTTTAGCATTAAATTTCCGATGAGGCTCTAATCCGGCGGAGAACCTTGACAATACTGAATAGGGCAGAGGTTAATTGTTTTCATAAAGATGAGGAACTAACAAAAAACATTAATAAAGGGAACGATATCGCCTTCACCGTTGACTAGCCGGTAATCAGAATGGGACAGTTGTACGTCGTCGTCAATGGAACGGATTGACAACCCCGGAATAAGATCAACAAAGATCCGGCTCAGAGATCCCTTCGTCGGTCCTATATTGGCAACAAACCAGAGATAACGACAATTTCCAATTTCATGGGACAAGGCTCAGTCCGCCGCCACCGGTAGCAGCCTTCGAAAAACCCCAAACAACCACACGCGGACACCCTCGGCGATTAAATCGTAAAAGAAACTTTCATAGACCCTAAAGTGCAAAATACCCACAAAGAATGGTTTGATCATTGCACACCTCAATTGAAACTCGCAGCGCTCATTTAAAATGGGTCGAAAATGAGAGAGAGCAAGGGGATCGACGATTAAGGAGGAACAGACCTCCATAGTGGTCGGGAGGAGAGGGAGGCGCATATGATCTGCACTAAGGGTTAGGAGTTTAGGTTAAATAGTCGAGGATGAAAGGTTCAGATCAAAGCCTTGAAAGTGGACGATTAAGATCAGCTGCAAAAAGGGTCCTCGGGTAAAGATCCGACCCGACCGGGTTCTCCTAAGGGTATACTTTCCTAAGTGGTGACGAGTTGAGGTAAATAGGCCAGGTAATTAGTATCTCTGTTCTAAAAATCGCCCTATGCGTCCGCCTAGGCGTTAGGCGCCACCAATCCGCCTACGATTTTCAAAAATCGGTCAAAAAAATCGTCGGGTGCCCCAGACGCTGCCTAGGCGTCCCAGGCGCCCTCGGCGCTCAAGTCGGCGCCTAGGCGCCAGACCTTTTTTTTATTTATTTTTATGGCCTGAAACGACGTCGTTTTTGGCCTGTTTTTTTGATTATTTTGATTTTGTAATATATGCTATGATATTTTTATTTGACTAATGAACTTATGGATCTATGTTGTTTTGAACTTTGAATCGAACAATAACTTTAAACTTGTGATTATTACTTTTAGTTTTGAATTGTTATAGACTTTATTGTATAGCAGGTAGTATGTTAAAATATTAAATGGTTGGATATAATATTGTAAATTGGGGTATTTATTCACAAATTCTAGGTCCCGCTTAGATCCCGCCTAGGCATCCTAGGCGTTAGGCGTTGGCCTAACGCCTAGCAACCACCTATCAATTTTTAGAACACTGATCAGTATAATGAGCCAATCTCTAAAGCTCATTTTGGCCTCATTGTAACAATCTCATATCACGTCAATATTTCACACGAGTTTACGTTGATATGTCTAGCACCACAAAGTTCTAAGATTGATGAAAAGAAAAACTGATGGTAAAGCCACGCTATGAAATTGTACTCTCCAATTTCTAGTAAGAAAAAATAAATAAAAATGAAATAGGATGTAACATAAAATGGTGAGATTTACATATTTCTTGCATTCTTGTATAAGCTATAATTCCTAAAGTATAATGAATTGTAGGATTCTGCTTGTAGTAAATATGGCATTATGTTTACTCAAAACATTTTCATGAAATGCTCGATGGAGAGTTTTAAGGTCAACTATTTTAACTTGAATTTTCACATCTCTATATCAATCGCTATGTAGAGATTATGTACTCACTAAACATGTAGATTTACTCGATATACCATACAGAATAGTGGTACAAGTTTCCATTATTAAAATGACAGAATAATTATGGAGTAAGAAAAAAATAAATTATACGTGTGATTTAAAAAATAAATTAATAATAAGTGCATGTTTTGGATTTGGTTGTTAAGAACTAGATTGGTTTGCTATCTTTATTATTTCCTTCCATGCCCTCCTCGTGCAATGGCGCACTTATCAAGGCACATTACAAGGGTGAGTGTTTGTGCTGATGACACTTCGTTACCCAACTATTTATAGAAAGTTGCAGTGACATATTATAATTTGTAGTAAAACAAATGTAAAATTACAAACAAATAACATACATAAAAATATTCATATTTTTTTGAAAAATATATATATATGTGTCCTATTCATCTCCATCTGTTGTGATATTATATATTTTAATAATATATATTTATTTTAATAATCTACAATGTGATAAATATAAACATTAATGTAATAAATATACGATTTTGATAATATAATAAAATTAATTATAAAAATGTATATTTTTATAATATTAAATATTTATATTCGTTATATTAAATACCTATATTTTTTAGGAAAAATTACCATTTGGTGACAAAATCAAACTTGTATTTACCATTTAATTCTTTTAATTAATTTTGTCCCCTATAGGCCAAATTAATATTATTAATTAATAAATAATAGATAGGAATTGACTGTATCGACCCTAAATACAGATTTTCCGTTCTGCGTGAAACATCAAAGATTCATTATTCCGATAATTTTGTTTCATATTTATTTCCCATCTCGACTATTTTTCACCATCATCTCACAAATTTCAAACTCATAATTAAAAATTCATGTATTTTAAATTTCATACTAATTTAATTTAACGGATTTGATTGTTATTTTTAGTATGTGAATTTCGTACGATGTGAATGGATATGATTGAGTTTATTTCATAAACTTTAATTCTATACTCTCTTATTATAGATTTTCATACTTTTTTTTGTTGTTGTTGATTGAATTTTTTAAAGAATTTTATACATGTTTCTATGAATTTCTAAAAATTTATAGAAAGAAGTATGAGATTTTTAAAAAATATGTATGAAATTCAGTCATGCCCGTTAATTAAAAAATGAGTATGAAAATTTATAAGAAGAGAGTATGAAATTATATGAAACGTCTTTCTCAAATTAGGATAAAACCAATTAAATTCCGTTAAATTAGTATGAAATTCTAACCTACTTTTCCAAATTAGCATGAAATTCTTAAATATATTCGAAAATTAATAATGATAATGTGGAGAGTATGTAAATTCCGTTTAATTAGTATGAAATTCTAACATACTTTTTCAAATTAGCATGAAATTCTTAAATATATCCGAAAATTAATAATGATAATGATAATGATAATGTGGAGAGTATGTAAATTCCGTTAAATTAGTATGAAATTATAACATAAACTTCTTAAATATATCCGAAAATTAATAATGATAATGAGGAGAGTATGAAATTTGAGTTGCGAAGTATAAAAATCATCTTGCCTGCTATTGATAAGGATTAAGAGCGAGATTTGGGAATCACATAAATTTTTAATTTTATTTTCTTTGCTTTGTAGGACCGTAAAAGTAGAAGTAGAAGAAGATTTGTGCTGAGTTCAGTTAACGGGTAAATTACGTATGTATCATAGGAAATAAATATATAAAATCTATGAAATATATTATTTGGACTTAATGGAATACAGATAGGGTACATTATATCTCATAGTATATAATAATAGCGGACACCCTCCTATCTAGTCCGTTGAAAATGATGACCATATATATCTCAATGTAATAGGTTTTTTACTATATTTTATGATGAAAATCACTTTTTCATTTTTCTTGTGGACTCTAGTTTTTGAAATGGGAAGTTAATTAAATGGAGTTCCACATCTATCTTTTTAAGATACTGAAAATTAAAATATGATCTATTTTTAAGATCAAAGGCGGAGGAATTCACCTTGCTAAAGTATTTTTAACGAAAAATAAAATAATATGGAATAAAACACACACCAATATAGATTTAATCTTATCTTGCACAATCACAATAAAAAAAATAATCCAACAAACTCGATAATTTATCACATTAATCAAAATATATAAGTTTGACAGTTTAACACCCAACAACAACAACAAAAAAAAAAACTAAAAAAACTTAAAAGGAAACTGAATTTCTTTGTCATATGGCTATATAACAAGGCTAGTTTTTTTTTTGTTTTTTTTAATTAAAAGGTAACTATAAAGTAGTGGCTCTATCATAGATCCCGATAACAACTATTGGATGAAGAAAAGTGTAAGAAATTAATGGAACTCAACTTCTTAGCGTCGTTTTGAATTATACGACTGGTAAGAATTGAGTAGCTAATAAATTACAAATTACAATTAAGGAATTGGAATTAGGTGGGATTGAAGCCTAAATAGATTATGCAGTTCAAATTGTTAAATTACAATTAAGGAATTAAAAATTAGAATTTAGGGTTAAAATAATAAATATTGAATTTATGAATTTTGAATGCTTACCAACCAATTATGAATTTTCTTAAACAAGATAGAAATTGGATGAATTTTTTTTTTGAGACGTCTGCCTTGCCTTTTTCAATTTTAATAATATGCACAAAAGTCTTCCTCAAAAGTCTCTCAGCACTTTTTTAATAATTACTAGGGCTTAGCTAATTAAATTAAATATTAAGAAAAGTTTAAAACTCTAATACAATAATATGACAAATAGAAATTGATATTATTACAATTGAATTTTAACTAAAAATAGTGGGCTTTGCTCATTAATTAAAAAGAAAAAAAAGAAAAAAAATCAGGCTAATTCATTATTGATCTAAAATTCAAGTTAATAATTAACCTTGATTTTTTGTGGGCACCCGGCTAAAGCCCGGGTAAGGCTTGATGTGCCTCCGCCCTTGTTTAAGAGATGGTATACCATGGACCCAGGTGCACTTTGTAGAATGCACCCGGTACCAAAATTTATCACATGTGCAGATTTTTGAAGTGCGCTACTCCAATCCCACGCGCTGTGCATTTCACTCCTCCTCAGAACTCGGCTCTCCCATGCGCATCAAAACAAAAAGAAACGTTAAGACTTCAATGGAAAATCTGCTTTTCCACGCTCAGATTTTCTCCAGTTTCTCTACACTTACCGCTCAGCTTAACACCTTGAACTCATAAACTCCGCTAATGATGAGAAATCTAAAAGCCACCTCTTCGCGGCCGAATTCAATGTTTTCCGGAATTTTGAGCTTAACGTCGATTTTGAATTTTTTTTCATTTTTTTTGGATTTGTTCAAAATTTTAAAATCTGAAGTGGTTTTAATTGTTGTTGTCATTGAAATTTTCGCTTCATGAAGCTTTAATATGCTTTGGTACAAAATTACATTACTGCATATCAACTGTTTGTAAAAATGCCTGAATGAGAATTTTCTTTTTGGGATTACTGCTGAATAAATGTGTAGTTTGATGATATGTGCATGTTCTATGTGATGATATGTGCATGATATGTGTGATGATATGTGAATATCTTATTTGTTTTCCCTGGGACTGATATATATATATAGTTTGTGATGATATGTGCATGTTCTGTGTGATGATATGTTCATGTTCTATGTGATGATATGTGCATGACCTGTGTGATAATATGTTAATATCTTATTCGTTTTCCCTGGGACTGATATATATATATATATATATATATATATATATATATATATATATATATATATATATATGTTGTGTGTGGTGATGTATGCATGTTCTGTGTGATGATGTGTGTGTAGTTTGTGATG